>JASANF010007810.1:0-161595 GCA_030248245.1 Trissonchulus sp. WLG1_4
AGCGTACCCAGGATTTCGCGAAGGGGGGGGGCTGTACTTAAGGTCGACGACCGGGGGGGGGGGTGAAAAAGCACACGCACTCCACGGCAGTCTGCAGAAAGTTCAGCTTTTTAAAATTTGTCTGCGGATTTCAGTGATATTGCAATAGTTTTATATACGCAACATGTCGTGCAATCAGAGTGGTTGCAGGGGTCGGGGGACGGCAGCCCCCAGAAGCTGGAGCTTTTTTAGAATTTTGAAATAAAATTTGCATCGAAAAACCATTTCTAAGCAACAGTTGTCGTGAATTCATATACATATAGCGATTGCAGGGGTCTGGGGGCGGCAGCTATATATATGTATTAGTGATGTGGATCGGATCGGTCCGAAATTTTGATGCCGATCCGATCCGGATGCTTGATTGGCGATCCGATCCGATCCGATTAAACATTGGCCCGTATTCACATACTAAGTGTAACGCTTAAACTTAGTGTTTACACTTAGTGTTAGCGCTTATAAGCGCTAAGTGTTATTCACAAACTTGACCTTTTAACATGCTAAACATACTTAAGCGCTTAGCGCTTAGTAAACGCTTAGCGTTAGTTTGTGAATAACACTTAGTATGTGAATACGGGCCATTATGTAACCTTGATGAAAGCTAAAAAATCTTTTGTAGAAATATTGTTAAGTATGATTTATTATCATGAGTATATTGCTTTAAAAATTTAATGAGTTAATATAAATGATAAGATTGCATTTTTGTAATGAGAGCAACTTAGACAATCCCACGACCAAAAATTTTGATTAATTGGAATGGAAATGTCTTGACAATTTTGGGTCACTACCGCAGGTCGTGGATGCCCACGGGTTTGGTTGGGTTGGATCGGAAAATTTGAGCCGTGGGTCAACCCTTGGGTATACACACCCACTTCAGGCTACGCGGGTCGCTGCATTTTGTCAAACCGGCGAAAAAATTCTGAAATTTTTCACGTATTCAATCCAATCTGGGTACATAAATTTGGTTACCATTCGGTTAAAGTAGGTAGCAATTTTTTTTCGATTTTGCATTAAAAACAGTGCATTTTCAGCATATCCCAGACCCATCGGACAGTGTGCATTATTGTGCAAAATTTTTATTTTTGTGTGCAAAGTTTTAAAAAAGTGTGCATTTGCACAGGGTTTTGCACAAAAAAAACCCCTGAATTATATATAAATAACACTCGTTCAGTAGCGTACCCAGGATTTCGCGAAGGGGGGGGCTGAACTGATGGTCGACGACCGGGGGGGGGGTGAAAACGCACACGCACTCCACGGCAGTCTGCAGAAAGTTCAGCTTTTTAAAATTTTTCTACTGATTTCATTGATATTGCAAAAGTTTTATATACGCAACATGTCGTGCAATCATAGTGGTTGCAGGGGTCTGGGGACGGCAGCCCCCAGAAGCTGGAGCTTTTTTAGAATTTTGAAATAAAATTTGCATCGAAAAACCATTTCTAAGCAACAGTTGTCGTGAATTCATATACATATAGCGATTGCAGGGGTCTGGGGGCGGCAGCCCCCAGAAGCTGAAGCTTTTTTAGAATTTTGAAATAA
This sequence comes from Trissonchulus sp. WLG1_4, assembly GCA_030248245.1. Lineage (NCBI taxonomy): Eukaryota > Metazoa > Nematoda > Enoplea > Enoplida > Ironidae > Trissonchulus > Trissonchulus sp. WLG1_4. The sequence continues at coordinate 1,573 of JASANF010007810.1, forward strand.
AATTTGCATTGAAAAAGCAATTCTAAGCAACACTTGTTGTGAAATCATAGTGATTGCAGGGGTCTGGGGGCGGCAGAAGAAAAACCATGGGTGACAAGGGCTGTCCTTAGACGTTCGTCCTCCACTGAACCCACCACACGGTTTTTAATTAAAAGCCACACAAAATATATAACTAAATACCATAGTTGTCAGCATTACTCATTATTAATACACCATAGCAGATATAAGTCGTGTATATACATTAGCGCAGTAATGAATTAGGGGCGAGATCCATCCTCTCGAAAGAAAATTTTGGAAAATTTTTGAAATTACAGTGTAATTTTAGTCAATTGGGAACGTGCCGGAAAATTTTTTTCAGCGGTGTCATAAAACCAAAGAAGACCACAGGGAAAAAAAGTGAAAAAAAGGGGGGGGCTGAAATCGCGAAGGGGGGGGGGGCTAAAATCGCGAAGGGGGGGGCTGATGTCCCCCTAGCCCCCCCCCTGGGTACGCCACTGACTAGAATACCCATGCCGGCCCATCACTTTTGTAATTTTCTATGTTTTTAGTTCCAATTTTACGTTGTCTTTTTGCTTTACAATTGCACAGAAACTGTAACGTCTCTCTAGTTTAGTTTGAAAAAAGTTGCAGATTTTAGAGGAGACTCCGGGGTCAAAAAACGTAGAAGTGTCTGGCTTCTGGGGGCTGCCGCCCCCAGACCCCGCAACTGTGTGTTTTGATGAAAGATACAGATTTTAGAGGATATCCCGGGGTCAAAAACAGTAAAGGTGTCTAGCTTCTGGGGGCTGCCGCCCCCAGACCCCCGTAACTGTGTGTTTTAATAAAACTTGCAGATTTCATAGGAGATTCCGGCTCAAAAACAGTAAAGGTATCTAGCTTCTGGGGGCTGCCGTCCCCCAGACCCCCGCAACTGTTTGTTTTGATAAAACTTGCAGATTTCATAAGAGATTCCGGTGTCAAAATACGTAGAAGTGTCCAAACTACTTTCCGTTCCAAAGAGACCTCAAAATGACAAAGTCCGACTATGAGGCCCGTAATTCAGAATTCGATCGAGAAAATGTTAGTATGCGCATTTGTGTTAACAATAAAATTAGAGTAAAAAGAAAATAAAATAAATTATAAAAAGACGAACTCCTTATATGTCTTTTTGCCTTATAGTCTTTTTGCACTACCATTAGTCTTGGAGTAGCTACTAGGTTTTTTGACATCACCATTTTCAAAAACTGGGTTTTTTTTTACCCCATCTAATTTTGGTCATGCCCCCCCTCGTACGAACGAAGGAGGGACCTGCCACTGCACTCATGAATAGAGGAAGGGTAGTCCTCTGTAAAAGTGTTTTCACATTTGAGCTCGCATTAGTGCTGAGAAATGAGACTCCAAAATTCACCTCCCTTGGAGCCATGTCGGGTCAAAAATGGGGGGTCAAAATTTTTAACTCATAAAAAGTACCAACGAGACTCCGTTTGAATACCGCTTACATACGTTTGCCTACAGGGACTGTATATACTCTACGCTGGCAAATTTTTTGACCTGTAACACATTCCCAAGTTCCGGAAGCGGGGTGGGTTTTTTCCCCCAAAAAATGGGGTTGGTTTTTTCCCCGCCTGCTATACACATCCAGGGCGGCTGCCCGGAGGGAGTGCAAGTAAGCAAGCAAGTAAAATAGTTTATTCAACTGAAAAGAACGCAACAAAAATACAAAAGATTATATATATATATATATATATATGTATATATATATATATGTGTCGTGTGTATATATATATATATATATATATATATATATATCAGGGTTTTTTTTGTGTAAAATAGGGTGTATTTACACATCGGCCGCCTAATTTACACAGCAAAAAATAAAAATACACACTGATTTACACAGCCCCATTTTGCCCCAGAAGTTGATGAAATGGCCTATTTTGGTTGTAAAAATTACAAAAATTCGCGAAGTGGCGATTTGTGCCTGTGACCTCTTTGTCCTAACAAAATTAAGTCTAATTTTTGACCCCAAAACAAGAAATTTTCAGTTTCTGCTCTTAAACGGCTTATGATTTTTTTTATTTTAGCATTCGTTTTTATGCACTTTAAAGTTGACAGTGAAAAATCAGCCACGCTGGGCCTGTCTGTGCGATTTCTTGTCCTACGTCAAACTACTGTAAAAGTTTTACACCCGGATTTGAAAATAATGAGTAGGATCTGGCTGATAGAACAACTCTCCATCTGTGTAAACCATGCATGTACACGGGGTCTCGGCCTGGGTGTTAGGGCTTGTTTCAGATTTTTCGAAATTTCAGGGGGGCTTGCCCTGGCGTGTCGGATACTTGAACTGACAAAAACGCAAAAATTTTCAATTAACTCATTTTTTATGTTCGCATGTAGTCCGAGTCTCAAAGTCGAAATATTACTTTTCACGTGAAAAAACGGTCAATTTTTACCTAAAAAATGCTAAAATACTTTTAAAAATTTACACAACATACCCTTAATTTACACAGCAAATTCTTAATTTACACAACATTTACACAATGCCGATTTTGAAAAAAAAACCCTGATATATATATATGTATTAGTGATGTGGATCGGATCGGATCGGTCCGAAATTTTGATGCCGATCCGATCCGGATGCTTGATTGGCGATCCGATCCGATCCGATTAAACATTATGTAACCTTGATGAAAGCTAAAAAATCTTTTGTAGAAATATTGTTTATTATCATGAGTATATTGCTTTAAAAATTTAATGAGTTTATATAAATGATAAGATTGCATTTTTGTAATGAGAGCAACTTAGACAATCCCACGACCAAAAATTTTGATTAATTGGAATGGAAATGTCTTGACAATTTTGGGTCACTACCGCAGGTCGTGGATACCCACGGGTTTGGTTGGGTTGGATCGGAAAATTTGAGCCGTGGGTCAACCCTTGGGTATACACACTAGGGATGGAAGTCTCGGTTTTTTTTCCGAGACCGAGACCGAGACCGAGACCACGAAACCGAGACTACCGAGACCGAGACCAAATTCTGAGACCGCCAAAACCGAGACTTTGGGTCATTTTTTGCCATTTTTTCACCTATTTGTTTGATGACTTTTTACAAGTTTTTAGGTAAACTTACAAGTTCATGGTCAGACACCTTATGTATATATGACTAACAGCTACATCACGGTAATGTTGGTTACGTTCCTGGTTCTTTCCTCCTCTTGTGTGGATGTGGGGCCGTGTTTACTTAAATACTGTGAAATTTTGACCTTTGTCCCAAAGCAGACGCAATTTGTCCTTGTTCACGCCAGAAAATAGCAATTTCAGACACTGTTTTGGCTGAATTTAGTTAAAAATCGCTCAGCTTGTATTGGAATTACCAATGTTCTGCTAAAATATACACCCAAGATAAAAAGGGTTTTTAGCTCAAAAATTAGACCTGCGCGCCGTGACGCTCTTTCATTCTTTGCCTCCGGCGTGACACCCCTTTGAATTGACCCCCGGCGTGACCCCCTCAATCCCCTGGGACTCTGGCACTAAATTTTAGTTGGGAGTAGAGTCTTCCCTTTTCATCTACCGAACTACATGTGTCACCCTCACCGCATAATTTTGAGTAGTGCGTCCAGTTGAACTTTCACAAGTTTATTTTTGATTTTTTGCTAAACTCATATATACTAATTGGAAATTACAGTTAAGTATGTCAAGTCACCGATTGGTATAACAAAGTGACCAGCCAAACACTAAAGATTAAAGAATAAAATAAAATAATAATCACACAGACAGACTTGAAAGATAATATGAAACAAGAAACCTAATCACAAACATTATGTATATATATACTGTGTTTACTGATAAACTAAACAACCACGGTAAAGTTTTTGGAAAAAAAATCGACAGAATCTCACTGTTTGATGTGAAATTTTGATGAAATAAAAACTTCCGAAAAAAATTTCCTGCCAAAAATATAAACCAAAGGGGGGACCACAGGAAAATTTTTCACAGATTTGAAAAACCGAGACCGGGTACAAACCGAGACTTTTCGACTACCGAGACCGAGACCGAGACTGGGCTAGTCTCGGGTTTTGACCGAGACCGAGACCGGTACTTCCATCCCTAATACACACCCACTTCAGGCTACGCGGGTCGCTGCATTTTGTCAAACCGGCGAAAAAATTCTGAAATTTTTCACGTATTCAATCCAATCTGGGTACATAAATTTGGTTACCATTCGGTTAAAGTAGGTAGCAATGTGAACAATGTACAGTTGTGTATACACTGTGCAAATTGTACAGGGGTATCTGCTAAAAACGATCGATCATCAGGTACGGCATCTTAAAAATGGTGGGTCAAAGTTGGTCGTGGTCAACTTTGACGGCGCGAGATAGATCGTGGGTTACCCACAAGTGTCGAACCGCGGGCTGGGTTGGGTCGGGGGTAGAAAGTGTTGATACGCGTCGATTTCCAACTCATGTGTTAACGAAAGGAACGTTGAAAGATTGTTTTTTTAGGCGAAATTAAGTTATATATATTTCTAAACAGTTCACATCACACATTTAGTACGCGTCTTCACGCAACTTCAATGATGAAAAACCTCGCCTCCACTTGCATATGGTCTATGCATATATACACTGTACGCTTTCGCTAATATAAAACCGATATTTTGATAATTTGAGTAGTAGTTATACTTGTGCGTTTGATTGACCGCTCGAAAAGATTTTGAAATTACGCAAAATTTTTGGCAAATTACGAACTTTTGTGGTCGAGACTCAAAATCTATACTACCGATCCGGATCGCCGATCCGAAATTTTAAAGCCGATCCGATCCGGCAAGTTTAGCGATCCGATCCGATCCGACCCTCGGATCTATAATGTTCATTTTTTTAGAAAAAGGAATGACGTCGGTTTCTGGTGACTTGTTTCCACCGGGAAATTTGCGGTTTTTGCTGTCAGTATTGAAAAGTTTTCGGAATGGAGCATTGTATGGGTTTAAAATCAGAGCTACTCATGCGTCCGTCATGTCGTTTCTGTGGGGACGTGGCTCGCTGTCTTCACGGGCTCGTATGGTTATGCGACTGACTTATATTCATGTGAAAAATTTAGCTCTCTTTGCAACTACTTATAAACTCACTTTGGCTGCATTGCGGAATTTTCCCACGAAGGTTAGTTCACACTTAAATATATATATATATATATTATATATATATATATATATATATATATATAATATATATACTTTATATAGGAATATTACACACACACTCACACACACAACTTTTAGTTTATTTCGTAGTCGAGTGGCTTCGACATTCTTAGGGCAATAGTGCAGACAAGGCAATCAATACGTGACGCTACCTGCTGGTATATATATTTTCTATAATCTGGTCGGACAGTTTGTTGTATGTTTCGAACTTTAAGGTGATTTGAAATAGTTAATGTGATTTTTTAGAAATTTCAGGCATCTTCCCTTTTTAGAACATTCATTTTTATCAGGAGCAAATTAGTATATGTGTGTCGTCCGTTGGTGTTGAAAAGAAATTTTTGTAACTTACGTCTCAACTCGGAGAGGGGACGATTTATCAAGTGTATATATAAGTATCAGTCGTTTAAGGTGGTAGTGTCGCCAAAGCAGTTTTGCTCATAGGCTACAAAATGAGAACTTTTTGGCTTGCTTTGAAATTGTACGTTCACTGAGAAACTAGTGAAATGCCATATGGTGTCAAATAAATACTACCAGACACTAGACTACCAATATCTACCAATATTTTTAACCAATCACCATTTGTGAGCCAGTGCCAGACATCACACAATAGAGACATAAAAGTTAAAAAAAATCAAGCCAGATATCAGATTGGCCAGCTTGTGAAGTATATCTAATGTTTTGACGAACAATTTTTTGCCACAAATAAGAAAAATGAAAAATGAAGGTTCGTTTTTCTCTTGATTTCAAAATAAGTGTCTAAATTTTTCGGAATTTATCATTATTGCTGTGAGTACTTTACAGGTTACGCACAGTTTCACAGTTCAAACAGCCATTACTCCACAACCACTCAAGCAATTTGCACTAAGTTTTGTGTGCATAAACTAGAGTATGTGCTTGTACATTTTGTAAAGAATCTAAACAAAATATTTTTTAATTGTGACGAAATTATCGAATGTGAGTAGGTTTTCAAAACGTCATTTTTCCGACTTTGCGACTTCACTGCTAACTGTATGCTGCATCAATTTTTCTGAAACTTGGCAAAAATATTTGCCTTGAAACATATTTTTAGAATATGTAAAGAACAATGACCTTCTAATAGTCGCGCAAAATCGACTGCTTTTGCGACACTACCCCCTTAATTAGTTTAATAAAATTAGCCCACCCCACGTTTCAGGTGCCGCGACCGATTCCCGAGTGGCATTCGTTCGCTGCTGCTTGCGTTTGTGGTGGTCTGATGTTCGGAGAGTACAATGCTGTGAATATGCAAATTAACTTATATCTATTGTCCCGTATCCTGCTGGCTTTAGGACGTCTGGCTCAAGACCGTGGTGTGATTCCCATTCCGAAAGATGATCAGACAACCCGACGATTGTTTCGAGTTTTCGGCGCCCTTATTTGGGGCACAGTGCACTGGCTTTTTGCGCATCACAGCGAAACCCTGCAGTCATCGTTGAAATCATCTATGGTCTATATTTTTTGGGACAGTGAGAGATTTCGGGGACTGTGGGACGTATTTATTAAGAATGGCAAATGGCCCGCTACGCCGCCTGCGCAGCTGATCACTCCTGTAGGGGACGGCGTTATATTGCCCGATCCCGTTAGCAGTGACAGCAGCTGTAGTGCCACTTCTGGTGCGTCGTCGTGATTTGTGTCATAGTCATGGTAAAAGGGGTTGTACCCGTAGCAAGAACATGTTGTGAGGCTCATGCCTCATACATTGGCGGGGTGTTTCCAACCGCCCTCAGAAGGCAACTTCACCCTCCCTAGAAAGTCTTGGAAGTGGCTTACGATGCCAAAATAGTTGGCTCGTAAAGTGCTAGCTCACGAAGCAGAAAATCAAGAAAGTTGGTTCGAAATTCCCCCCCCCCCGCCCCAGCCCCAGAAATCGCTAACTACCCATGTTGAGAATTTGCCATAATTTGCGTTTGAGACTAGTCAATGGTCAATGATGTTTGCTTTGCTTGGAATTTGGATACACCCATATTGAATCACGTGGCCTGGTGTGTATATACATACCACATATGTATTGTATTATGTATAAGCCACCAAATTATGTATAAGACCTGGGGACGGCAGCCTCTAAGAGTATATAATTGCAGAATTTTCTAATGTTAAGGCCAAATTTAGTCAATTGGAGACGTATCGGAAATTTTTTTGCCCCGACGATATAAACCCACAAGGGGGAGCTTTGTGTAGAAATTTACTGAGAAAAAATTTCAAGGGTGGGAGAATCCCCCTTGGGTTGCAATTGCTAGCCAATCGGCTACGGCTACGATTAGTATAGTACGATTGCCTTGATCCCGTAGCGGGTAGCCTGGCTTGAAATGCTTCTGTAAGTAAGACAGCATTCAGTCATTGATTGGCGCAGGTGAACTCACTAGAACACGTCCGCTGGTTATAACTTCGAACTAATGTCAATTATGGTAAATGGTAACGAACTGTAATGTTTCTGTATTTTTGACAGAATTTATACGTGTATGTATGTATGTGTCGTATAATATACGAGGCACGTTTTTGTTCTTTGTATTATGTTGTTTAAATGAAAATGTTTAGTGTGTTCATGTCCATGTCTGTATGACTATATAAATAACTAAATGTGTTCTGGATTACTCGAACATTTTTTTGACTGAGATTATGCAATAATAGTTAATAAACATGTGTATTGGTTTAATTAATTTTGTACTTTAGGACGTGTCTAGTAAAAAAGGTATCGTTTTTAATATTTTAAACCAGTTAAAATTGCCGTCAGGGGTGTTTTGACTGAGCGGAATGTGCGAGCAGAGTCTGCATCTGCTGTTGTCGTTGATTGTCATTCTATCATAACAAATTGCGTATCTATACAACCCAGCTGTCCGCTGGGAGTTGCTAGCAGAACTAGCAATTTACGTACTACAGCAAGTGACTAAAAACTGCTGAACCCTTTCGCAACTATTTTCGGTAAGTAAAATTTGTTGTTTTCGTAATAAAACCATGCGTGTGGCTTTGTTTTAGGGTGCAGTATTTTTTGGTCATATTACTATAATGTCCTTACGTTGTCAGTTAGGTTATACAATCGACAAAACTGCAGCAGTAAGCAGAATCTATTAGCGGATTCTGCCCATAATGACAACAAGGGTGGCCTTGATTCAAAATTTTCACTAAACAGCACAGATTTTGATGAATTCTGCGGTGGGCAGTTGGCAGAAATAAAAGCTCGTGACTGGTGTTATATTTGACGCCTGATGTTCTAATTGTGTACTGTTTGGTGTTGACGTTATTTATTGTTTTACGTGTTTTATTTATTGAAACTTTGCTATAATTGTCTTTTAATATTGTTCTGACAATAAACTTTGTAATAAAATTTTAAACAGTACGGAGTGTGTGGTTGTTTTGGACTGAACTTGTATTGTTTTCATTTGAGACATGGTTTTGTGAAAGCGTATGAGTTTCGACTGTGTACTCAGTTGACATGAGATGACAAGATTATATGGTAGAAACATCAGCCAGAGGTAGTCGTTAGGGAGTCGTGTAGGATTTCTATACATACGTGATATGCTTTATACATGTTAACGGGTCAAAGTTTTGGGACCCTGCCATGCATGGGCTCGGGTGGGGGATTGTTCCCCAACAACCTGATCCCGAGTTCCCGACCCCACAGAGGTCCTCTCGGCCCTGCAGGTTTCCTCAGCTGCACATGTGTGGACCCTGCCTCATCATCAAAGAAAAGACCCTATTTTTTCCAAACTAAAATTTTCTCGTGTTTTTTCTCAATTGCCTACATTTTCGCGACACTTCCCCCTGGCCTTTCCTGGCCCGTCTATTCTTATGGGGAGGGTCCACACAGGGGTGGACTCGGGTCGTGGGTACCCTCGGCTTGGGTTGGGTTGGGTCGGAAAATTTGAGCCGTGGGTCGACCCGCGGGTACCCACTTCAGGCTGCGCGGGTCAAAAAAATTTTTTCCGACCCGCCAAAACTGGAACCTGAAGAAATTGTCGACAAGGGTCCCCCTTGGTTTTTATAGCCCGGACAAAAAATTTCTGAGACGTCTCCAATGGACAAAATTTGGCCTAAAAATTAAAAAATTCTAAAAACATTTTCCTGGGGGCTCCCGCCCCCAGACTCCTGCAAACTCTGTGGCTTACTAGTTCTTGTTATCAACTTTATGAAAGCCTATATACGCATATCTACTATAGTACATTATGCTGTATTTACTTGTGTATATAATATACTGTCTGATAGAAGTTCTCATCTTGTGTTTTTAATTTACCTGTCGGAAAAAACTTTTGATTACGTCTCCAGTCCAGTTGACCAAATTTGTCCAAAAATTGAAAAAACCTCCATTTTTTGTGGGGGCTGCTGCCTCTAGAACCCCGCAACAGTTATTTTATTTAATTTAAATGCCCAAATTTACATTTTGTTATGTAAGCCACTTCGCCAATAAGTGTAAAAATAATTGGATTCTGGGGGCTGAGACCCTCAGACCCCGCAATAGTGAGAAACAAGTGAGCAAAAAAGTGGACAAGGTGCGACCCCCCTTTTCAAAATCCTGGCTACACGCCATAATGTACTGTACGTTATGGTTATAGAGTGGTGGGTCAAAGGGGGTCGCGGGTCGGGTTTTACGGCGCGGGTTGGGTCGCGGGTTACCCACGAGTGTCGAGCCGCGGGTCGGTTGGGTCGCGGGTCGAAATTTTCGACCCGCGTCCACCCCTGGGTCCACATATCCCCACCCCCATGCGTATACTTATGAATTTATGCGTCGAATAATTTTGAGCAATATCTAAATCGTAATTCGCACGAAAGAAATCTGAGATTTTACTGTTCTTGACGAAATGCTACGACACTTGGTCTCAATCAATTAGAACATGACAAAATGCACAGCTGTATAGAGTATAGACAATAGACTGCTTTAGTTTGTTACAGCAAACCAATTAGTAGGTGTTGTTTTCGATTTTTTACCAGAGTTTGATGAAAAATACTGAAGTTCGGGCAAAAGAGGTGGTATTGATGTCACAAGTATATGCTTGATGTTTTTATAGCAAATACTCTGTTTTTGGGGAATAGTTTGTAGCGGCCATACATGTATGAGGGGGGATGGGTGGGGACCCCCTCCCCCAAAATCGAGGGGCCGGGGGGGATGATCCCCAAAATTCGGGCAAAATTTAGTAAACATGGCACTTTTTAGGGAAAATTTTACAAAATTTCGAAAATTTTACGGTATTTTTGGTCGATCAGGGGGGTCTCCAAAATTTGACCAGAGAGGCCCCCCCAAAATTTTGACCCCGTTACATGTGTAGCCTGACTATTCTTTAACACCAGAAAGAAGCAAATCTGAACATAGCTGCCTCGACCGCTTGAATCTGGCTGAAAGAATCATTTTGGCACCTCTAGGCGGTCACTTTATATATGTATATATATATATATATATATATATATATATATATATATATATATATATATATATATATATATATATATATATATATATATATATATATATATATATATATATATATATATATAATGTTTTAAGCCATGTAAAAATGGCAGAGACGGAAGAAAAAGATAAATACGCCGTGGTTGGCCAGGCAAAGTCGGCTTTTGACGAGTTGCATCGATTGCCGTATCTGCCAGCCTGGATCGAATACGCCATTCCCATTGAGCCGGATATAGCCTCCCATTCGTGCCCGCTCTCAGATTTGAAGCCGCTGCTGTCGCCTAAAACATTAAAAAGACTGAAGAAAGAACAGTTTTTGACATTTTTCCCTGTGCAAAAACTGGTGATTGCGGAGTTGTTGAAATTCAGAACGGAAACACAGTTTTTACGGCCCCCAGACATCTGTGTTTGTGCCCCCACTGGTAGTGGAAAAACTTTATCCTACGTTTTGCCAATTATAGAATCTTTAAAAGGTAAGCATATAGCTGAGTGTAATTGTTCTGGTTTGAAGTTATTTCGAATTTTATAGGTTTATCATTGAAAAAAGAGAAAAATTTTGGGAAAACTTTTGCTTCTTTTTTTAAAGTTTACAAACAGTCAACGTGAAGCATGCTTGACCGTCTACGATTTTTTGCATTTACGTAGATCAATTTAGAACGCATCCAGTGTTGATGTATAGACTTTCTATAAACTACTGTTTGAGCAGTTTTGAGCATTTCTCTGGGCTAACTTTAGTAACCATGGTTATTTTGGCCTTTTCAGTCGTTGTGAGTTTTGTTTCAGATGTTCTGGCTTCTGATTCAGACGTTCTGGCTTCTGTTTCAGACGTTCTGGCTTCTGTTTCAGACGTCTGACTTCTGAGTCAGACGTTCTAGCTTCTGATTCAGACGTTCTGGCGTCTGTTTCAGACGTTATGGCTTCTGATTCAGACGTTCTGGCTTCTGATTCAGATGTCTGGCTTCTGATTCAGATGTCTGGCTTCTGATTCAGACGCTCTGGCTTCTGATTCAGACGTTCTGGCTTCTGATTCAGACGTTCTCCCTTCTGTTTCGAAGTCTCACTCCTGTTCAGACGTTCGGGCTCCGACCCAGACGTCCTCTTCGCTCAGACGTTATGGCTTCTGATTCAGACGTTCTGGCTTCTGATTCAGATGTCTGGCTTCTGATTCAGACGTTCTGGCTTCTGTTTTAGAACGTCGCATTCCGTGTGTCCGCGCCGTGGTGGTGGTTCCCGTGCGCGAACTGGCCAGCCAAGTCTCCTGTGTCTTTCAGACTTTTGCTCAGGACACTGATCTGAGAGTGGTTCTGTTGGACGGTCAGCCTTATCTGAAGCCTGAGCCAGACTTCACTCAGATTCTGACAGTCTGTCCTGTTCGAGGCGTCCGAAGCATTGCTGATATTATTGTCACTACGCCGAGTTAGTTTTGAGAATTCTAAAGTTTATATAGATAGTTTTTGTTGTAATCATGATTTGGGATACACAGGTCTCAAGCATGGTGTGCTTTTGAAATTTTGGCGTGTTTATGCAAAAGGAAAGGATAAATGTTCGTGTTAGTTTTTCGACCAGAGCTGATTATGTGGGCATGGCTCACGTTTAGTAACGCTAAGATTCAAGTTTTTAGATTTTTCGGTTTGAGTATTCCACATGGAAGGGTTCCTCAAGTCCTCATTGTACATAGATTACTCTTTTACAAGTTTGTTTCTCAGGCAAGTTTATACGTTTTGTCCTTAGATTGAGATTGTTTGCTATTACTAATACTGTATGAATGCAGTGTATTCCACATTTTCTGTCGCGCAGTAACAAGAGTACACAATAGTGTCTCACTCTTATAGAAGAACTGTGTGGCACTCTCCTGCCTGCCTATGATAGACCACAGGGAGGCAGAAGAGTCTCTCACTCTTTTTCTATTTACAGGTTGCGACCATACATTAACACGGGGTCTGATCTGGGGGGCCCTGTACCGACATTTTGACTACCCTTGTACCAAGTCTGACAAAAAATGACCGTGTTTTAAAGAAAAGTTAACCAATTTTTAAAATTTTTTTGCCAAATTATCTATTTTTAGCGTGAAAATTGACGATTTTTGAAAATTTTGGACAAAAATAGGGTAAAAACTACATAAATTTGATTGAAATGCCCATATTTTTCATCGAAATTACCATATTAAACAGCAAATTTTGCAGAAATTTTTCTTGCCCTTGTACCGGGGCTCTAATTTTGCTTGCCCTTGTACCAAAATCGAAAATCTGGGGGGGTCCCGGTCCCCGGACCCCCCCCCCAGACCCCCCCGTGTTAAACTGTGGTTGCGACACTATTATGTACTCTTGCTAGTAACTATACCAATTCTATAGTGTGCGACAATGTTATGTACTCTGGATAGTAATTATGCCAATTCTGTGGATTGCGACGCTATTATGTACTCTTGGTGGTAATTATGATCCCACAGCTTTTCCTGTAGACTGTCTGATGGATTACGTGCAGCTGATCGAGGAGCACTATGGCGATCGACACTACTGCTGGCTGAGCGAACTGCGATTTCTGGTAATGGACGAGGCCGACAGAATCAGTGCTCAGCTAGAGCTGGAGTGGATGCGACGCGTGGAGGCTGCCGTGGTGGCCAAAGGAAGCGCTGAGGACTGCGTCGATGGTAGATTGAGAGATTAAACTGCGTGTAAAATGTGTCCGAATAGTGGAGTGTATATATGTGTAAAATTGGTTAAAGATTTGGTGTACTTGTACACTTTCGCTGGGTGGATTGTGGCAGATTTGTAGGTGCAGCCATTTCACTGAAATTTGTTTGTGGTGAGGTGTGACTTAGGGTATATGTATGTCTGGGGTTTGCGGGCTTTAGACGGTACAAAATCGGTTTCAACTTTCAGCTTCAACTAATATAGCTATGGCGCTAACTTTTTGTGAAAATGTACTTTGGAAAGTAAAGTATTTTGTACTATAGGCACAGATTTTTCAGAAACACACAAAAGCGCAATTTTATTTAAATGCCGCTACAAATAGTAATATAATAATGTTATGTATATAATATATAGGGTACATAATAGTGTCTCACTCTATATACAAGAGACAATCTTCTATATAGAGTTAGACAATATGTATATATATATACTCTTGACTCATATTTCAGGTCCAGATTTCTTCCCCGAAATGCGCACCCTATCCGCCACCCTACCGACCAGTCATTCCTCTTCCCCCTTTCCCCACTATCGCAATCACCGAGGCCGGTTTGGAGTCAATAATTATGCCAATGGCCGTCGGCTGGGCCAGCAGCCTTTGCAGAAAATCCTCCTCTCGGCCACTCTCTCCTACGACCCCGAGCGATTGGAGCAATGGCCTCTGTTTCGACCCAAACTATTCGCTGTCATTAGTGATCCTACGGCTGCTATGGACAGTGGTAAAGTAGTTTTTAATACCAAGATTACATAGTAATGTCAGAACAGATGATATGGTAAGAGATGCATATATAGAGTGAGACATTATTATGTAATCTTGTTAATACTGAACCAGTAACGCTGAGACCCGCTTTGGATTAATGGTTTAAAATCATTTTTATGAACTTTCATGATTTTAGCTTACATAATTCCAAGTTTGAATAGTTAGTAGTTATAACGTGATAATGCTATAAATGATAACCGTTTTGCGGCTTGGTCCTCGAAGCGGCAGATCTCAGAAGCTGTTGTTTTTTCTAAGCTGTTGTTTAAGCTGGCTTTAGTCCAAGTCTAAGCTGTTTTTTGCAGAGCCCTCGGTGCCATTTGCTGAAGAGAAGCGATTTTTCTCACTACCTCCGAATTTGACCGAATTGTATACTGTTTGTGAAATGGGCCTGAAACCGCTGATTGTCTTCCATTTGCTCAAAAGTTAGCGCATGCTTTTTGAAAGTAGCTGCACTATGTTGGAGAATATCATTTATTCTTATGTGGATGACTGAATTTTATTGCAAATGAACCGTGTTTAGTATTCAAGCCAATTATTACCAGATTTTTAATTTTCAATTGTCCCCATATTGTAAGGAATTGCAGAAGTCCCAGAAAGTACCTAACAATATGGTCTCTCTTTGTTTTAGCCCATGATTGGTCAAAGATTTTGTGCTTTTGCAATTCCAAACGCAGCACATTTCGGCTGACCAAAGTACTGAAATTTCTGGGCCTTGAACGTTGTGGTTCCATTTTTGGCAGTCAGTCCAAGACAAGTCGAAGTGCCACGTTGAATCGATTCAAAAACTCAGGAAGGGTACGAATGTTGAAAAAATATAATTGTGGTTTTAAATTATTTTTCGTTTTGGAGTTTCCTAGACCGTGGTGTTTGTCATTATCTGAATTGCTGATTATTTCGAGCAAGAGATTAAGGTCACATGTGCTCAGTTTGGGCTTGGGATTTCCTGACAAGTTTCATCTCCTGCCCGTTATAGCTAGAAACAACGATTAATATAATCAAGAGTACATAATCCGTCTCACTCTATATAGAAGAAGAGTGAGACACTCTCCAGCCTGCCTGTGTTCTAGCACAGGCAGAGGAGCTGGTCATTTCCAGGCTACATGTTCACATTCTGTGCAACATGTGGCTGGCCAATCAGCGCGTAGATTCTCCTCGTAACACACTTTAGTATGTAATCGCTGATGCGTTGATAAACATTAGGATAGGGATAAAAGCTTAGTAACTCATTATTTATTCATAGTCTGCTTGCAAAATCATTAAAAAGGGTTTGCAAATACCTTTGGGGGATATTTTGGCAAACTGTCAGCGAAATTGATTGAGAAACTTTTGAGATATAAACTTTTCTGAATTTCTTAAAAGTTTCTCAATCAATTTCGCTGAAAGTTTGTCAAATTTGCAAACTTTTGTAATGTTTTAACACCTAAATAATGTATTAAAAATGAGTTATTAACGTTTTATCCCTAATCTTATCTTGAAACTTTTAAGAAATTCAGAAAAGTTTATATCTCAAAAGTTTATCAATCAATTTCGCTGACAGTTTGCCAAAATATCCCCGAAATTTGCTAACCTTTTTAATGTTTTTGCAAGCAGACTATAAGTGAATAATTAGTTATTAACCTTTTAACCCTATCTCGTTTTATGATTAGAGCCCATGCACAGGCGTCTGGCCAGTGGGAGAATAGGAGCTTGCTTCTGATTAGCGAGCCACAAGTTGCACAAAATGTCAACATGTAGCCTGAAAACGACCAGCGCATCTGCCTTTGCTAAAACACAGGCAGGCTGGAGAGTGTCTCACTCTTCTTCTGTATAGAGTGAGACACTATTATGTACTCTTGATTTAATTAATGTAATTAATTTATAAACGTATGTTGAGCTACATGTAGCCGTACTTATATATCGCGAGGACGTGAGTGTAGTATTATCAAGAGTGTATACTGGGAAGAGTATGGCACTGCTCATTGGCCAGCTTAGCTGCGCGGTAGATGTGTTGCACATTGGTGGCCAAAAAATGTCCTTAAAAAGACGCAACGCATGTACTGCGCTGCCAAGCTGGCCAATGGGAAGAGTGTCATACGCTTTCTTCTTGTTATTATCAAGAGTACATATTATATTATAACCTTCCATATAACGCCGATGTGCTCTATGTTTTAGTTTGCTTTATTTGCAGGTGCTGGTCTGCACAGATCTGATGGCCCGTGGGGTGGACATTGAGGACGTGGATTGCATCATCAGCTACGACCTCCCGCAGAAACTGCGCACCTACGTTCATCGAGTGGGGCGGACGGCAAGGGCTGGCAAGGCAGGAACCTGTATCACTGTAGTCGCCGAATCTGAGGTAGATAACTGCTTGGTTTGCGTTTCGGCTGTACAGTAATCTTTTTGGTTGCAAGGGTTAGTGTCGTTACTGTAGAGTGGTTGGGGCTATTAGTTTGTAGGTTAGCAAGTCATGTAACGGTTACTAGTGCAATGTATATTGCTGCTTATAGTTCGTAGTAGGAATAGGTTAATCGCTGCGCCTCGTTATGTCAACAGGGCATCCGTCCAGTGCCAATTACACGTAATGGTAACTTTATACTGAATTACCACGAATAAGGCCCCTGTCTTGAATAAAGCCCTAGCCAAAGCACTCACGAAATTATGAAGCCCCGCCTTGAATATAACCCCTGGTGGCTTTCTTCAAAACGTTCATGAATAAACTAGCCCCCCGTAACACAGACTGTGATACGTACGCGCGCGCATTTGCATACCTACGTCGAAATTTCTGATAAAATTTCTGAATCGGGCCACAACGAAAAACTATAGTTGTTTTAGCCATAAGACAAAGACTGTTTTTTAATTTCTTGTAGCGCCGTAGCTTTGAAAAAATGATGCGGTCTGTGTCTCATTTGGAGTCACTTCAGAAGCTCACAGTGGAAGCATCAGATTTTTCAGAATATGAGACGAAATATGAAGAAGCTTTGAAACAGTTGCAGACGGATTTAACTGTTAGTTTTTTCGTTTTTTTTATTTTAGTCGCAAATTGTGTTGTTTTTTGCAGCTAAGAATTGTTTATTTTTTTGTTTAATGTTCTCTAGGTACTTTAGACTGGGTAGACTGTCGAGTTTAGACTATTTTTGTGACCAGTGGTATTTGTAGTTTGAGTGTAATGTTTACGCAAATTGTGTTTATTTTAGGAAAGTGGTAAGAAAAAAGCCAACAAGAAATTCAAATACAGAGGTATTAAAGTTAAACGAAAGCCAGCACAGAGCTAACTGATAAGACTAATTGTTATGCTCTTTATCTGTTGTTGTTTTGTCTCAAGCTTCCAGTTGTTTTTAATCCATAATGCATTATTGCATAGTCTGTCTCTGTCACTATATTGAAGCAGAAGAGTGCATTTTGTACGATTTGTTCATGCCTAAATGTTCATTGCCTTTTTGCTATGTAAATTTAACCTAACTCTTTTCTAAACATTTAATCTTTCTTGACTATTTCTGTTTTCTTCATTAATGTTGCGGCTAAAATTTTGTGTGACTCAAGTGTGTTTATCAATGCTATAACATTAATAAAATTTAATTACAAAATTTAGTTTATTTTTTGTTTTATATCCGTAAAAAGTAATTGTATACAGACTTTTTATATGCACATTAATTACAGTTAGTTGCCTATTAGGCATTGCAGTGTGCATCTGTTCTGTCTGTTATAATATTTTGGAGGTTTTTTTAAAATATTGACAAGTGGCTTATGGTGATTATTTAATAAACGTTACGATTACATCGTTATTTATTTTTGTGTTTGACGTTGTTTTTGTCCTGACTACTGATTTTAGTTTCCATAAAGGGTTGATTAGTTAAAGATAGTATAGTTTAGACTTTAGTATACTTTTATAAAATGTACAAAACAGTTATAGAAGAGAAAATATCTCCATAACTTTCTCACAGGAGCACAAACTGCCGTTTAAAATTGATGAGAGTTAGCAGCGGGCGCTATCATGAACAAATCTATATCGCCCTACCTGAGACTGCCTAGAGGCTGGAAAGATAGCGATATGTGTCCGGGCGCGTTCCAACGGTGTCTAAACTCCCAAAGTAACGTATCCCTGTCGCATTTCAGACACTCCAGTGTTACGTACGACTCGTAAGTTAGCAACAAGCACCAGAATTGGTGTTGTACTTATTGTCTAGCTGCAGCAACTATTGTATAAATGTCTTATTGACCCTGAACCTTTCTTAGTAGTCTGAAATTTACCAAACAATGCTACTGATAATGGCTTTTTTGGATCTGGCTATTGTTTGTTCCAACGTAAACATTTCTGCTCAAGCACATTCTTGCTTAAACTCTGTTGTGCAAGCTATCAGATGGTATGCACTATATAATATGCACTTTATATTGATAGCTCACGTGTATTTTTTGGGTTTTTTACCGTCAGTTTGAAAGTTGATATTGAAGTGTTTAGTAACGCTGTACTGATTCTAGCGGAAGGGTCGATTATATTTACAGTCGTATATATGAGCGGTTTCGCGGAAAAAAGTTACGACAATTTGTTTTGGCCAAATTCCTTCAAGTTGAATGTTGAATTTCTACGGATCTTTCACGTAGTTGATATTTACCACTGAAGTTGATATTTACCGAATCGATTTTTTAATAACTTTATTGTCAAAAACACCCCTTAATTTCAGCTTCAAAAATATCAATTTTGAACTCTCAAAACCGGTAATTGGGTTCCTGGACTGCTGCATCTGAGACGAACATAGTGAAAATTTCAATAGTTTTGAATGTGAATTTTCTGATCTGATGAGTTGCAGATGCAGGCAGTTTTTTAGGCACTAATTTATTTGGTTTTTGGGACCAGCAAAAATTGAAAATTTATAGTTTGATTTTTGAATTTATTTTAGTAACAAAAGTTTCACATTTTCAAAATTCGGTAGTTTTGAAGTTAAAATAGTTCCGTGATTAGACAGGTTAGTTGATCAGGTATATACACCTAACTAGCAGTGGCCGTGTGGCACCCGTGACCACACATACCCAAGAGCCCAGATTCTAAGTGAGAACTGTATAAATGTTGTAGGTATATATGTATGTAGTTCTTAAGTATTTACTACATGTATAAGAATTCAATTCTGGTTAGGCGAAACCGGATAAGTACAGCCTCTGAAAAAAACAGGGCAGTGTGGATTCGAACCGTCCATCTCTGGATCTGCGGACCAGCGCTCAACTAGTGGCCTATTTTCGGTGTTCATATAGTAAACAAAAAACCGTGGCACATACTGGGTTTCATTCCCACCCCCAGGTTCCGCCCAAACTGACCTGAATATTACCAAATGTGTACGTGACGAAAGTGTGAACCGTAATATGTAGCATGATTCAAGCCAAAACAAAATTTTGCTAGCTTCAGTGTGTGTAAGCTGAAATGCGCAGTTTAACGAACGTTTCTGGTTACACACAGGGCGCGTTTTGATGTATTTTATCAGTCGAATTCTACTTTAAAACTTGTCCACAGCAATTTTAGTTGCGTTAATTCGGAAAACAAGACTTGAGTTGCTTATTTCAACAAGTTTTCCAGAAAATATAACATTCTAAGTTGATGTCAAGTTTATTTCTATGCCTTTAAAGACTTGTTTTACAAAACCTTTTTGACTAATTTTCTGGTTTTTTCAAAGTCATCTCTCCGTATAATGTTTAATTTATGGTTTAAGAAGTTTTCTGTGTATTCACATTGTTGTATTTTAGAATGTTTATGTGTTTTTAGATTTGTATTTCTGATACTTCACTTTTAGCATGAGTGTAACAGTTCCCGAAAATATTACTGTGACTCAAACAGAAACCCGTGAACAGAATACAAGATACACGGTAAGTTTTGTTGATGTAGATCATTTTGCTGGGCACGCGTACATCTAGAAATCAAAGAAACTTATTGCTTGGATTATAAAAAACCAAAAATTAAAAATGAGCTAAATACATCTTCCACAACTTATTTATTACAACTATTTATTACATAAATAGGATATATTTATTCTCATCGCCGACTAGCCGATATGGGTTTCGTAAAGAGTAGGCCTAACACGACCATAAGAGTGCATAAATGGAAGAGTAATGACACTGATGTTTATTCTGGCTAATGCTGGACGACCAAAGTAGCCGTTTGACGTCTTTATTTCAGAAAGAAGCTTTAGAAAGAAAGTAAAGTAAACGAGAACATTAGTTTAGTTCCGGACACGATCCTATACCTATAGTAAAACATCAAATGCTTATAAAAGTTTATGACTTATATATATTTATTGTTTGAAGGTCTACAAAGTGTTTATCAACGTGGGTGAACGTGGTTGGTTTATATTTCGTCGATACAATGAATTTCATCGTCTGTATGAACACGTAAGAACAACTGCTGTAGTGTTAATTATATACTTGATTCAGTTTATTTTAACAAGAGAAAAGTAAACATCACGTTAGAACTTAGAGCCACGTATTTTTGTTGCATAAATACAATTTGCCAAAGAGGTGTGTAAAGACACACATTTTCATACAGACAGAAGCGTATTATGTATCGATAAAATAAGAGTATGTTAGCCGTTTGCCCTCTAAATCTTGGGAATTCAATATAATCCATCTACGGCGTGGGAAGTTTGGCGTTTGGTGTTTTCACGCTAATTCACTTCAGTCCAACTGTGGTGCAATTTAACATCCAATCTCATCAGTAACGAAAATCACAACTGAAAGCATCTCGAAATACCATCACCGATAGTTCCGACTTTATTGTTCTAGTTGAAGAAGGAGTTTCCTCAGATTCCATGGACAATCCCTCCGAAGCGCCTGCTGGGCAATATGAAGCCAGACGTGATCGAGGAAAGACGAGAGGGCCTGGATAAATTCGTGCAACAGGTTTTGTCTCATCCCGACGCACTGCAAAGGTTAGGTGCGCCTGTAAGGTGGCGCTCTGAGTGACTTCTAGAAATTTATATTGTCATAATTTGTCAAGTATTTGATACTGAGGATATTCCTCTTTTGAATTCAAAGCAATTTGAAATTAATTGCATTTTTTAATTTTAATTCAGTTTTTAATGTTTAGTTTTTAATTTTCGTTTCAATTTTGCAATATCAATTCAAAGTTTAGAACCTAGGTGTGCGCAGAATTTGGGTAACAATGCGAAAACTGAAATCACGTTATTAAAATGACACTCCAAGCAAAACATGATGAACGTATACCAAACAATCAGCTTCTTCAAACATTTTATTCAGGTCATATTAAAGATTTTGGCCTCGTCAACCGTTTTTGTCCAGTCAGAACTTAGAATTATGATCGAATAAATTTATGTATATATTTATTTTATTATTTGTCATTTATTATTTATTATTTATTATTATTATTTATTGTGTTACATATTTTATTTTATTTTATTGATTATTATTATTTATTCATTTATATAAATGAAGAAATTTTTTCTATTTTATTTTACACTTTTCAATATTCCAGCAATATGGCTCGAGACTTTTTCAACCTGACCGGCGCCATGAGCTGCAAACGCATCAACCACAACGCTGACTCCGGCGGCAGCTCCATGTCTGACTCCGATGAGGGCATCCAGAAAGTAGGCCACTACCTATTTCACTGTTATAAAGTCAATGTCATATTATCAGCAGAATTTAAGAGAGTTCGCGTTTTTACATGTGATTATAATGAAGTTGTTTATGTAAAGATTTTATAAATTTGCTTTATGCAGGTTTCTTAATCGAATGATGAATAACTAACGCTAATTTGCTATTTGCAGTAGTTAGCGTTATATACACAAGTGAGAATTTGACGCAAATTAGTTAACTTTCAACTCATTTCGGTCTGCTTTCTACACAAAGCGACTGTGGTCACTTTGAAAAACGTTCTTTCTGGACCATATTATAAAGTTCCAAATAGTTTAGCCAAGAATATGCGTATTGGGCAGACGGTAGTTGTTGTGAATCATCGAAACATGTATATATGTAACTGTCTATGAAATGCACCGTCGAAGCATGTATATAAAACATTGTATATGTGAGCAACTGACCTTTTCAGAAGAACTCTCTAGAATACAGGTTTACGGCTGTTTCAGAGTGGCTCCGACGACAGCGATCAGATAGATCTCGGATCATTGGAACGTGCTCAGTGAGATATTATTTGAAAAATACTTTCTTACATGATGATTTTAGTTTTATTGTGTCAATTAATATAATCATCTCAATTTTATTTGTTCACAGTTATGTTGAATAGAACACCCTTGTCTCCAGTGTATGGTGGCAGTCGACCGTAGGTACTAGCAAGAGTACATAATGATAATAGGATCCGAATAGGTATGTACTCTTGGTCCTAGAGTACGTATGACACTCATTTAGTCATTTCCATTTTTTGATTGGTCCAAATAATGCTCTGGTCAAAATTATCTTGATATCTTTTTTGGTGCGGCCTGGTGCTGCCTAGGCAACCACAACGATATTAAAAATACTTAGTTGACTTTATTTTTTGTTTCAGGGCCGGTCCCAGTGATTTTGAATTTCTAAAAGTAATTGGTAAAGGAAGTTTTGGAAAAGTGAGTAAAATAGTAGATATTGTGTCTTTCGTCAATGTGAATGCAAATGCAAGTAGCTATCATCTGTTATATTAAACGTTAGACCAAAGATTTTGTGCTTTCTCAGTTAACTGTAGGCATTTTAACTTTATTTAGTAAACTAAGTTGATTGTTATAAAATTAACGATGTAGTTATAGAATGCACGTTGTCCATAATTCGCAAAAACCACTTTAGCAATCAGTCTACAACTTTATACTTTAGCAAGTAAAAAGCCATAGTATTGGTGGAATTTCAATGCGGCGAGACAAATTGTCACAAAAATTAGCTGAATGTCATGTTTAAGTAAGCTGCACGTTTATTAAAGCTGAATGCAGTTTACTTTTAAACAGAATTGATTTTACATGGTTTACTCTATTAGCATAAGTTACATTTTTGTTCTAGGTTTACGTCGCTCGTCACAAACAGGAGAATAAAGTCTACGCCATCAAAATGATTCAGAAAAATTTGATCACCAAAAAAAGCGAAGCCAGACACATCATGTGCGAACGCAATGTGCTGCTGAAAAATCTACACCATCCCTTTTTGGTCGGACTTCAGTACAGTTTCCAGACACGAGATCGGCTGTATTTCGTGCTGGACTATGTGAACGGAGGAGAGGTTTGTTTTTGATTTTTAATTTTTTAAGTTTTGATTTTTTAGAGGCGAATTTTGGTTGCGCCGAGAACTTGTAAAATTGATTTTCATTGAGGCTTGTATGTTGGTATGACGATCTGACTGTCTACCTATCTGCCTGCAGTATATACTGTGCAGAAAAAGGACCTATTTTGTGGGCGTACGACGAGCTTCATGCTTCGCGAAAAGCGTGAGCCTGAATTACAGGGCATTGGTCACGACTCATAATTGAATGTTACTTTTCCAGTGTCCTAGTATGTACTCTTGGTGAAACTTATAAGGACCTTACATGTCCACCAGTTTATTTGTCATATTTTGTTTCGATTGCTTTAATTTCAGTTTTGTATTTTTATTTTAGCTTTTTTTCCACCTACAGCGAGAACGTCGTTTTTCTGAACCGCGGGCTCGATTTTATGCGGCTGAAATTGCCCATGCTATTGGTTACTTGCATTCCAATAATATTATTTACAGGTAGGTTGACTAACCGGTATTTTTTGTCGAGTTAAAGGGGAGTTTATTAGCAAGAGTACTTAATATTCAATGCAGTTATTGGCCAGAGTATACGCTTATAGTTAGGTGCTTATTGTCGAGTTTAAGGGCAGTTTATTAGCAGGAGTATGACACTTTTCCCCTTTGCCATCATGGCAGCGCGATAGATGCGTTGCATATTTGCGTCCTAAAATAGACCAGAACTTGATTCCCTTCCCTAACCCCAATTGTAAAAACTGATTGGTAAACCGATAGATTTCACGGGTCTCCAGATTCAACACTTGTCAGTTCACCGACCAGCATTGTTGGAGGCAGTTTCTGGGAAGTAGTTAATTTCGGTTTCAGGCCCTAATGTGCGAGACATCTACCGCGCTACCAAGAGTACATACTAGCGTCTCACTCTATATAGAAGAAGAGTGAGACACTCTCCAGCCTGCCTGTGTTCTAGCACAGGTAGATGCGCTGGTCGTTTTCAGGCTACATGTTGACATTATGTGCAACATGTGACTGGCCAATCAGCGCGTAGATTCTCTACGTAACACACTTTAGTATATAATCGCTGATGCGTTGATAAGCATTAAAATAGGGATAATAGCTTAATAACTCATTATTTATTCATAGTCTGCTTGCAAAAACATTAAAAAAGGTTTGCAAATACCTTTAGGGATATTTTGGCAAACTTTCAGCGAAATTGATTGAGAAACTTTTGAGATATAAACTTTTCTGAATTTCTCAAAAGTTTCTCAATCAATTTTGCTGAAAGTTTGCCAAAATATCCCCAAAGGTATTTGCAAACCTTTTTTAATGTTTTTGCAAGCAGACTATAAATGAGTAATAAGTTATTAACCTTTTATCCTATCCCGTTTTATCCCGTTTTATGATTGGAGCACGTGCACAGGCGTCTGCCAATCAGAGAATAGGAGCTCGTTCCTGATTGGCCAGTCACATGTTGCACAGAATGTCAACATGTAGCCTGAAAACGACCAGCGCATTTACCTGTGCTAGAACACAGGCAGGCTGGAGAGTGTCTCACTCTTCTTCTATATTGAGTGAGACGCTAGTATGTACTCTTGGCGCTACTAATCTGGCAATTCTCATTATTTAGTGTTAGCTGTAAGGAGGGCCAAAATCACCTAGTTATCAATCATATTGTTTTGGCTTTTGGTTTACCTTTTTTACTGTTTGAGTGAATTCAATATGTAGATGACTGATTGTGCAGACACCACGTTAGACCATATCTGACAGTGGTAAGCAAAAAATGCCAAAATTTCAGTTGTTCAAGCGCAGATTTACAATTGAAACACTTATCCGCGTATCTTAATCTCAATCCCCGTGAAACTTCCAACTTTTGTGCATTTCAGCTTTATTGTTTTGTTTAGAGATCTGAAGCCTGAAAATCTCTTGCTCGATGCGCGGGTATGTGTTATATTGGCTGATTTGACTGTATTGTGTCGTTCTAAATTAGCGGCTTTAATGCGCGATGTTGGAAAACCTTAATTCGACGAACAGGACTCTAATTTGGAGTTTCCACGATTGATTTGTGGCAAATAATGCACAAAATGTTGCATCGTTTATGGTTCAATGGATTTATGTACTTACTTGGGTTTAGGTCTAAATTGCAAGCTACTGCAAAAATTTACTATTAATACACTTAGTTTAACAATTAAAAAATGGCTTAAAACGATAATATTAAATTTTGCAGTTTTCCAAACCGAAAATATCTTGTAGTTCTGAATGCCAACCATAGTTACAAAGTGAGTTATATTAGCTATGTCAGCGATATTATTGGTTACAGGGCCATG
This sequence comes from Trissonchulus sp. WLG1_4, assembly GCA_030248245.1. NCBI lineage: Eukaryota > Metazoa > Nematoda > Enoplea > Enoplida > Ironidae > Trissonchulus > Trissonchulus sp. WLG1_4. The sequence continues at coordinate 27,086 of JASANF010007810.1, forward strand.
TGATAATCACGGATTTTGGCCTGTGTAAACAAGGGCTGGCTGGACGGGAAACCACAAGCACGTTTTGTGGAACCCCTGAAGTAAATATGCTTGTTATTTGATGGCACAAATTTGGTAGAGTGAGGGTCGGTCATATAGGTTACTTACTAGACTTTGAGTTTGAGTTATTTTCGCCGGTGTATCACAGGCTTGACTTAAAATGAATCTGTTTACAACCCGATTTAACTAACACCTTAGATTTCATAAAACAAAATCGTTCCGTATTCTGCTGAATTGCCAGTTTCTAAAATGCAGCAAGCGAAATTGATGAAAACTAAATAAATGGTGACAAAACCCGTTCATATGTAAAAACTTTGCTAACCAAACCAAAATATTAATCAATATTGTTCATTTTTCAGTGTGTTTTTAAGAACAATTTTTTAATGTTTATATAAATTAAGTCCATATTAAGTACAATTTTAGACATTCCCTTTGTGTCTTTGAATGTGGCTGACGATTGGTTACTCATTACGTTGATTCTTGCATAGGTAGATTTTTTGTTGCAGTATTTGGCCCCCGAAATCATCTTGAAGAAGCCTTACGACCGCAGTGTGGACTGGTGGTGTTTTGGTTGTGTGCTTTATGAAATGCTTTCAGGCCTGGTGGGTAGCAAGAGTACATAATAGGAAGAGTATGACACTGTTCTAAAGTACAGCCAAGCCAGAACATGTTACAACCATTATTCCGCGAACTTGGGCGTGACTCTGCTACCTGCGGCATAGGTCTTAAACGGGATCAATAAAATGCAATTAAGTTATCAGCAGCCCAGAATGTTGCTTAAACGCTGGCACCAATATAGGGCGTTGAATGCATAAAGGCAGTCTTAGCTCAGTCGTGCTAAACGCAGCCTAAGGGCAACATATACTGACCTATGCAATACTTGTAGAATTTTCAGTTATGATACTGTATTTATCTCTATGCATGCATTGGCTCTTGTGTTGGTATTGAGCATAATAATTTGCTGTTTGCTGTTTTGCGATTTAGTTGGTCGCCGTCGCAGGTCGTTGGCAACTAGGTCAAAATAATAAGACGAGTATCATACTTTTTTCTGTCTGATGTTCTAGCCTCCGTTCTACAGCCGTGACCACAAGAAAATGTACGAAGCGATCCTGTACAGCCCCCTGGAAATCCGCAGTCCCATGAGTTTGGCAGCCAGAGAACTTCTCAGAGGGGTTAGAACTTACAATTGTGTCGATTTTTTATGTATCTTATAATCTTACATCGTACCATTCCATTTCAAAGCTTTCAAGTTTTTTTGCTGGCCAATAGAAAGCGGTGAAAATTATGTTAGATTCAGATTCGCTAAGCTATGTTCAGATTCGCTTCTTTCTTGTGTTGAAGAATAGTCAAGCTACGAACGATTCCCCAAAACAAGACCATGCATATTTTTTTAAGGCTACCTAATAGTAAGAAGGCTGTTTGTGTCTAATTTAGATTTTAGGTTTTTTGGTCAATATGTGCAGCGGTTTGCATTGTATTAGATACTCCTTGTGGACCCGTTTCATGTCACCAAGAGTACGTACGCTTTTGACTGTGAGTAATTCTGAATTTTGATGGTAAACTATTTACTCTTGTTTGCAGGTTCTGGCGAAAGAACGTCATGTGAGGCTGGGTGCATTTAATGATTTCGAAGAGCTGCGGACACACGCCTTTTTTGAAGCCATCAGCTGGGAAGATTTGCTAGCCAAACGACTTGACCCCCCTTTCAAGCCAAAAGTGGTGAGCTTGATATATTGTGGAATTGTGAAAAATGTAATCTTGTAATTATTATACCCCAGTTGATAAAGTTTTGGATAATTTTTTTGACCGAAACACAGGTGTGGAGACTTTGACGCTTCGGGACCTGGGAAATACCCGGCTCCTGGCTAGATCAAAGTTGTACCTAACTAAATGTTTGTTTTAGACGGACGCCTTTGATTTACGCAATATTGATCCGGAATTTACACGCGAGCCAGTTTCAGGTAACTTAATCTCCGTGCTGTGTTGCTGAACCAAACAGTATTTTGAAAACTGTACTTACCATGCAATAATTGTGAGAACTTTCATAATCTATTAAGACCAATGCACAATATAGGAGTACTAGTACATAATAGGAACAGTATGCCACTCACGTTATTATGCCTTGGGATTTGCATCCAATGCGGAGTGCAAAAAAGCCCAATTTTGTACGGTTTTGAGTGGAGGGGTTCCGACTCCCATCAGTTCAAGACACTATGCAAGACACCCCGGCCCTATTTCAAGACATAATACTTAACTGCCGGGGATACCCCCCTTAGTTCAAGACATTAGAGAAACTGCATATAATATGCAATGCGGCTGTGAATTATCTATTATCTTGAACTGAGAGCGGGGTTACCCTGAAACCAGCGCATAAAGGGGCTATTTTGCGCTCCACAAGCCCCAAGGCATAATAGGGAGCGTGTCATACTCTTCCCATTATGTACTCTTGTTATTACTAAATTCGTCCAATAAAATGCTTGTACTGTTTGTATTTATTTCAGAATCAGTGGGTCGCTCTCTATCCATCAGTGCGAGTGTTCAGGAAGTGGACAATCGCTTTTTGGGCTTCTCGTACGCTCCACCTCTGGACTCTATTGACTCTATTGACGATGAATATGCCTATTGCTGAAAGCTAATGGACTTGACTTCGCATTGAATCGTGTTAACTTGAAGGCTCGATTTATACTTACAGCCGCATGCCCGTAGCCGGCGAAATTACGAAATAGTCACACCACTATGATCCGATTGTGGCTTGATTTTTCGTAATTTTACTGGATGTACGGACATACGGCTGTAAGTATGAATCGAGCCTAAGACATCGGTCGGAATTAAATGGATTAGATTAATAACAGATATATTAAAAACTACAAATAATGCAGAACGATCAAAACAAATTAGGCCTCAAGTCGTGTGAAGGAATCGTTTTTTCAACTAATTAAGCTATTGAGCTGATTAGCTATTGACCGTATTTTTGTTAACTATCAATTTTACTCAATTAATAATTAATTCTTTCATTTATTAGTTTTAATCTAATCCTTTTAGTCCGAGTTTTGGAAAATGGCACTGGTTTTCTAGTCGCGTCGGACTATATATGTTTTAGTACCGTTTACATTGTGCCTTTATCGTTGTGGAATGTGCATAGTACTGTTGTGATGTTAAGAGTATGGAAATATTATGCTGCGCTATTTCAGCTTATTCTTGTTAATACCAAGAGTCCGTAATAGCAAGAGTACATAATAGCGTCTCACTCTATATAGAAGAAGAGTGAGACACTCTCCAGCCTGCCTGTGTTCTAGCACAGGCAGATGCGCTGGTCGTTTTCAGGCTACATGTTGACATTCTATGCAACATGTGACTGGCCAATCAGAAGCGAGCTTCTATTCTCTGATTGGCAGACGCTTGTGCACGTGCTCCAATCATAAAACGGGATAGGGCTAAAGGGTAATAACTCATTATTTATTCACAGTCTGCTTGTAAAAACATTAAAAAAGGTTTGCAAATACCTTTGGGGATATTTTGGCAAACTTTCAGCGAAATTGATTGAGAAACTTTGAAGAAATTCAGTAAAGTTTATATCTCAAAAATTTCTCAATCAATTTCGCTGAAAGTTTGCCAAAATATCCCTAGAGGTTTTTACAAACCTTTTTTAATGTTTTTGCAAGCAGACTATGAATAAATAATGAGTTATTAAGCTTTTATCCCTATCTTAATGCTTATCAGCGCATCAGCGATTATGTACTAAAGTGTGTTACGCAGGGAATCTACGCGCTGATTGGCCAGTCACATGTTGCATAGAATGTCAACATGTAGCCTGAAAACGACCAGCGCATCTGCCTGTGCTAGAACACAGGCAGGCTGGAGAGTGTCTCACTCTTCTTCTATATAGAGTGAGAGGCTATTATGTACTCTTGGTAATAGCAAGAGGATGTTCTAACCTATGTAATACGATTGGAATTTTTCGTTACGATGTTCTAAATTACTGAAATAGAACGCCTTAGACTGGTTTTAACGTTAGATTGCCTTTATGCATTTCACACTTAGTTTTTGATGGCAGTCCTTCTCTCATATTTTGAGCTCATAGTAAAATTTAAAATGCATGGAGAAGCAGTTGCGATTATGTCAAAGCTCCGATCCGCTGATTAGCTAGGATAGGGATGAGTTTCGACTCTCCTATTATTTTCTTGTTGATAAGACCTAATTTTTTTTGTTATTTATAATAATTTCTGTTTAGTGAACACCGGGGTTTTGGGACTAGGGAGCAATGAAAAAGTAATCCCAGCTTTATGCTTGTGCAACTAAATCAGGTAAAGAATTAGTGATAAATCAGTGTAAAAGAAAGTAGCTACTTCGCATCTGTAGTCCTTTTCAGAGCTACCTAAGTTTTGAATGGTGTCCCTAAAAAGGTTTCGCGCAGTAAAATTCTATACAAATCTCCCTTTTCTTGTCGACATTGATGACAAGAGAAGTTTTTTGACAAATTTTCAGTTTATAGCTATACTTAGCAACAAGGCAAAATTTGTAAGGTTGGCGGAAATCCCGCCCCGTTTTGAAGTGTCACATTGGATCAGCCAGTTGTGTTTTTTTTAATAATTTCTGATCTCCGTTTATGTTTTTTGTGCCATAAATGTTTAAAACTAAATCTGTCCGCACAATTCCCATTTGAGACATAACATAAAGATTCAACTTCAGTCCATTTAGGCCAGTTGCTGTCCGTTACAGTTTCACAAGTGTAACAAGGCCAAATCGGGTGATTGCGTAATGTTTTTTATTATAAATTTGATTACACTCATTTGATTTGCTCGTAAGTCTGGGTCATACTTGTCCTTAAGAACAGCCCCGTGGGGCGTCATTGGCATCGTGTGGTGTCCCCCGGGATTCCCCAGGGAAACGTATTCACACGATGGGGGGCACTCAAGGTGCACCCCACGCGTTTTCTTGGCGCGTCATCGTGTGAAACAGGCTTAACTCACAGCAACTGGTTTCGTAGTCACAATATTTTGTTATTATTTGCTAATTTATTATCTCTCAAATGGGAACTAATGACTGAATAATTTAGTCATCTCTATGAAATGTGTCTTCATTGTTCTTTTGTGTGTATTTTTTATAGTAAAATTGTATAATTATTAGTTTGTAACTGTCTAAACTATTATAATAAATTATTAATTTGTATTCAGTGGTCATACATACTTTGTCTCAAAGACGAAATAAATTATTTCGGAGCAAGTTAGTTTTGGTTTGTAGGAAGAAAATCTAACGTTTGCTACGTTTTCACTGAAACATATGGCACGAAGCGAATTAGGTACATACATTTATTGCGCCACAAAATTGCGTAAATCTGAGCAAGCAGCATATTAACCCTATCATGCCCAAAGGATCATGGGAGATACCCCACGATGAACTATCATATCTAGGGCTATGCAACTTGACTAGTCTATTCTAGGGACAAAATCTTTTAGCTGTTTTTATGGGGAATTGTAGGTCTTCGCATTTGGCCGGCAATTTTTAGTCCCACTGCCACACAGCGAAGCCTATGCTCATTTAAGCAATGTGCAAATTTGACTTTTTTTCATCGCAAAAGTAGTATTTTCTTTGAGGCCACATTAGGAAATCTAAATGCAGCTCCGGCAGTCTGCTTTATGTGCATCAGATACAGCGGATAATGCAGTTTATTTCTAGCATTCAACTACGGCAGGCGCACAGTTGCTGTGTTCATCCTCTAGGGTGAGGTACATGTTATGCCTGAGCGATGGAGCAAATTTTTAAAAATTCTCAACTTTGAGCACTTATAACGGAAAAACGGTGCGTCCTAGACTGATTATGTTTTGTTCACCATTCATTTCTCTATCGAATGGTGGTTTCGCGATCTCTCTACGACGCACGTAGCTCGAGCAATGTCCAAAAAACTAGAAGGTGTCAGAATGAGGCTGTCTAGCCAGTGATACTTTGGGCATTAAAGGGTTAATGACAAATGTTTGTTTACAGATAGAACTTTTTAGGCAGTGTGTCTAGATGAAAATTGTACTGTAAATTTTAGTATATCGACACTGATCGGTGTAAAACGTGTTACTATGGTAACGTGTCTAAAATCTGCGGTGAAATATATATTGCAGAAGTCAGTCAACAAAGCAAGCACTTAGCTGAGACGTCTAGGACCCCCAATGTTGTGCTAAAGCTTACGTCGTTAGCTTGGTAGCTATGAAACAAATTATATACGTTTTCCATAGGAATTAGAGAAAAGTTACGTAACTGTACACGTCAAACTAGCTTAATTTTGTTGTTACTCTTGCTGTTTACTAGCAACTTTGCACAGTTACAACTCCAAGCTATATTGCAAACTTGTTTGCTTTTATGTTATCTTTTTACTTTATATCTTTAGGTTTAAATTACTGAATAGTTTGACATTTCTAGCAAAGAATACTGTCGTTGTTCACTACTTCTTTATGTATTTTTTATTTTTTTCATGAAAATACGAGGAGGTCGCTGTAAACAGTATAGACAAAAAAATATGAGTAAATGTAGCTCACGGGGTACATTCTCAGGTGGCTAGGATCTGTAACTCTGGAACCATCTCAATGGTCAAGCTTCCTGTTACTTTTACCTAACCTTGAATTCTATAAAAGCTCAGTTCATAGTACTTGTCGCTTAGGACATAGGGACAAGTGCATTGGACAAGCATTCAATATTGATCAACTGTTGTTTAAGGTTGATCGAATGGTTTCTCTGGAAAGGACGTGTATATATTAACCAGGTTTTAATATCACAAAGCAAGATAATACTTCGAAAACAAGTCAATCAACTCGAATTCTGTCTTTTTCATCTACGTGTTTTAATATTCGTGACAAAAGATAAATTCGTGCGCTAATATGTGGGAATCGTCACTGTCTATTATCTAATTCAGAACGGACGTGAACAGTGAAGAGGCTATTGGTACGAGCCGGGTTGTGATGCCTGTCTAGTGTCTTGAGTAAAATTTTATGTTAACTATTATAGACCTTTAGATTCGCACTTTAACGGCTGTTCCTGTTAGGTGTCCGTGTCCAAGTCCATGTTTTGGTGGGCTAATTAATTAGTTCATACTCGTGCGATTGTCAGTACGAAATCGTCTGTTCATGTTCGTAGGAGCTGTCTGGAATCTGGATACCTGTCAGCAAGGTTGTTATATTTAAGCCGCCACGTCACACGTTAGCATGACTAAAAACATAAGCTTACAAGTAGTTGATTTAAGCCAGAGTACATAGTAGTGTCTCAGTCTTATAGAAGAGACTGACAAGATGAAGAGATACTCTTCTATAAGAGTGAGATACTATTATGTACTCTTAATGGTGACCCAGTATTGCAACACAGAACAAATGAATTGGCCGGTTCAGCCCGTGGCGTGGTCAACACTGAGACAGTCAAAACAGACCAGAAAGCCAGCTAGTCTTAATCATATTTCAATTATTAGACCTGGGCCGGCTTGGGGTGCCGAAAGTTTCAATCAGCGACTTGCAAGCTAAAATGCTCTTTGGAGGGCGGGATGTTCTAAATTGGATCTATCCCCAGGGGGCTCCGACTCAGCCCTAGATTTATCATTTCATTACAAACGCACACTTGCATACGGTGCTTTTCAATTAGCTTGGCACTGGTTTTCTTGGGAGGTAAAAATTAGGGTCGTGCCGCCGTGTCTGCTTGTGTCGTCGCAGGACCTTTCCAGCCTTGAGCTAGAGTTAGTGCAGTTGTTTTTACTGTATACTGCACAAATGTTTTATGCTGCTGCATGTTTCATCCACAAATTAGTGGCCGCGTTTAATATTTTCTGTGGAATATTGACACTCAGCCTCACAACTGAACTGCTCCTTACTCAGTAGAAAAGCTTGGTACTGTATATCACTATGTAGTTGGCACACTAAGCTCTGCTGCACTAAGGATTATGTCACGGTTATGTTACGGTTATATTAGGACATTTGAGAAACTACTTTTTAACTGCATTACGGCAGAATAGTAGCACTTATATATTCTGCCGTAAGTTTTTGCGGTGAGTTCTAAGGTCATCATGATTCGATTTCTGTGTGCATACCTAAGAAACTTAAGTCCTTGGAACAGTTCTTGTCAAATTGTTTACCTTATTAGTTTATTAATCGTTATAAGCTACACTGCCATAACCATATATCCTCGTTATCATCAGCTATTCAGAGATCTGTCTCTGTAGTTTCGATAGCGAATAGGGACGGGTATTTTGTTGTAACCGACACAGCGAGGAATTTTGTAGATACTTAGGTATGACATGACTTGACTCTCGTCCGCCTACTAACTACAGTATTTACTTTTGATCTTAGAGTATACGAGAATTTCGAGCCACCCTGACACCCTGACCAAGCCCAGTAATTCTGCTGGAATTGCTACATACCAGCTCAAAACAATATTGTGGCGGCTGTCGAAGCTGATCAGTCTATAAACCCAGTAAATATGACGTTAATCAAACCACAGCTGATATTCATGACTCATATCTTAATACTGAAATCTTATTCCTTTAGTGTGGTTCTTCGGAGCCCGTTTTGAGCGAAGTTTAGGTCTAGATCTAAATATTGGCTTATTTTGAAGACTACTCGATGTCGTGGGCCGCCCTTAAATTGCCTCGTGGTCGCGCGGTAAGGCCAGGCTGCCTTTTATCACGCTGAAGCAATCATAGAGCTCTGCCTGAATTAGTTCCAGGCTCAAGCCTTACTGACTAATTTGCTGCGCCAGACCTGGGTTAGAGGCACCGGAACGGCCCTCGAAAACTTAACTCCTATAACCTTCATTTCTGGAATCTGGCTTTTTATTCAGTTTGTCTGCATTTTTTGTGAGCTATCGTGTCTATTCTGTTTTTATGGGACATTAACTCGAGAGAGGGCCGATAAGGCTTTTATGTTTTAAGTTTTTTTCCAGTAAAAGTAAATTCATGTGGTAACTTTTGATCTCTATCTGTCAGATTTATACGTTGCAGGGTTCAATACTTTAACATTAAATTGGCATCGGTTAAAATAGTGACATGCTGTATGGAAATTTGGATTATATTTAAGCCCATTTAGAAACTTATAGCGCCGAAGGCAAGTTTGCATTCGATCAAAATCACGCACTTTTTCTTCATTCCATAGCATGTTCTTTTGTAATGAATTAAAACTTCACAATGAAAAAGTTGTAAATTTAGATATAAACTGTTTCCAGCAAATAGTAGTAGCACCCTTCGCTTAATCAAAATCTGACTAGTCTAACTTTTTTCTATAAAAAAATACGCAACATAATGTACGTGTGCGAGTGTTTACTGTAAAGTGCTGCATAACAACACCGACTGAAATACTGAACTGAGTGCTAACTGTTTTACTCATAACTCAGCAACCGATCTGTAACGACGCTGATGTTGGAATTTGTAGTGTTGACGGCCGCGTTTAATACTTCCTGTGGCATATTGACACTCTGACGTCACAAAGTAGCAACTTCTTACTCAGCAGACGAGCTTGTTACACGGTTGTGTTTGAACGCCTATTCACACGAGGACGCATTTTGCTCCATGGCGTACGCCAGCGCGCATTGCATGGCCTACGCCATGGAGCAAAATGCGCTCGCTCATGCTTTATCGTGTGAATACGCCTCAAGCTTGTTTCTCACGACGTGGAAAAACGTGGAGAATCCAGCCAAATAAAATTGCCGGTCAAATGCGAAGACCTAGAATTCCCCCTAAAAATGTTCAAAGATCCTGTCACTTGAATAGACTAGTCAAGTTGCATAGCCCCAGATATGGCAGTTCATCACGTGGTATCTCCCATGATCCTCTGGGCATGAAAATGTTAAAATATTGTAAGAACAGTTTCAAACATCTTACTGAACAAGCTTTACTGCCACGCAAAGTTGAATGCTTTCGCGACACTACCCCCTTAAACTTATCAGAATAATAACTGAGAAAAACAGCTCCTATTCCAAACTCTGGTCTGCCACAATGAACAACTTCTTTCTGTAATTTTTTGAAGTCACTATTTTTGTTGAAATATAGTAGTTTTTATCAGTTGTTGACAACTGTTCGTGAAGTGTGCTGAAGAGGCTTGTTGAGATGCTTATATTCAATTGGAGATATGATAAAAAAGCTCATTTGTAGTACCTATTGTTTCAGGCACTATTTCTGTTCTATCAGTTGTTTGTAGCTGCAGTGCCCAGACGAATTGCAGTGAGCATATTGCATATGCATATTGCATATAAGCATATTGCATATTGCATACTGTACCTATTTTTTTATATGGACTTATTCAGTACCTATTCTGAGATCGGTTGACGATTAGACAAAGGGCAGTTCTGTGCTACTTAATGGTCTGCTTTATCCAACCTACAATCTGCAATGACAGATTAAAGTCTCTAGATCAGGTTACAGTATTTTGTTAAAATTTTTTGTGATATTTTAAATCTACTATTAAAATTGTGAAATAAATAATGGGACACTAACTGTGAGGCGAAACATGAAAGATGAAACATGTCGAAACATGAATTTCTGTTTGACTGATCGAATAGTTTAGGTACACTATATGCTATTTGTACTCCTGAACAGGAGCGCAGCCAGGATTTTGAAAAAGAGGGGTCGCACCTTGTTAGAATTATTGCTTACTTTTTTACACTTATGTACTATTGCGTGGTCTGAGGGCGTCAGCCCGTAGAAAAATTGGAGATTTTTTAATTTTTGGGCCGAATTTGATCAACTGGAGACGTATCAGAAATTTTTGCAGACAGGAAAATTAAAACAAAAGATAGGAACGTCACATCAGACAGTGTATTACACTTTACACAAGGGAATGCAGCATATGTACTCTTGTAGACATGCATAGGCTTTGATGAATGATGATAACTAGGAATCGTAAGCCATAGAGTTGCAGGGCTCATGCAACTGTGGCGGCAGCCCCCAGGAAAAATTTCTATAATTTTTAGATTTTTAGGCAAAATTTTAGGCGAAATTTTTTTCGGCCGGGCGATAAAAACCAAAGGCGGACCATTGTTGACAATTTCTTCAGGTTCGATCAAAAGGGGGGGTTGCGACCCTCGCGACCCCCCCCCCTGGCTACGCCCTTGCTTCTGAATGCCTATTCCTAGTCCCTAGACCATAGGTCGAGATTTGATTCGACGCTGTGCTTTTGAAAGGAACATTAGTAATCTAATTGGGTCTAAAATCTAATTATCATTTTTTTGTGTCCATTTTACGACAGCAGTTCCGAAACCATGTCTGGATGGCCTTTTTTATGAGCATTCATCTGCTGCAGGAAATTTTGACTAAGTTAAAGAAACAGACGGTCGAAATCAAATTTGCCGGTCCTCTTATGGCCGAGATTGGCCTAACCAGATTAGTTTTTGTTGTTAGCTGGTGAATCACTCTGATTGGTGACACGAGACTGCTTGACTGGCCAGGCTAAGTAGTGGTGTCATGAATAAGGAAGGCGTCCTATGCTTGGCCACGCAGGCCGGAGTCCCATAACCACACTATGCTCATTTTCTGAGGTCTCAATTAATTGCTTTTCGTAGCCCTCCGTTTTGCCTGCCATACATATATACATATACAAACACACACACACATACATATGTACATATACATAGAAATATACATATACGTGTGGAGAGAGGGACAGAGGGAGAATTTATTGGATTGGGCAGTGTAGTGTGCCTGAGCCTACTCTGTGGCGGCGGCGTATATCTGGCCGGGCTGTCTGGCAAAGCCTGGCTTCATTCGAGCCCAGCTAGCCAGTTCACTGCTGAGCCTAGGTTCGTTTGCCCGCGTGCCTATTTCCCCACTACTACTAGAAATTCCACTATGCTAATACCTTTTCAGTGTATTTGCTCATCATACATAAGCCAGGTCTGCCTGCTGCTCGTACGCGTTTGGGCTGCTCAGTAGCATTCCCTGCTAAGTCTTACACCCGGCCAGCTCACAAGCCCATAAAAATTCCCCTCCAATCACATCAGACCTGAGGTACACCAAATTTCCATTAATTTTGGACACACTCTAATGTAATGCAGCCATCACTTTTGACAGGTGGCGTGAATTGCGCCCTAAAACCGTTAAGCTCGATTTATACTTGTCGGTATTCCAGTTTGGCAGAGATTTTTTTAAGCCAGCTCAGAATGCCGTTTTTTACACAAAGTTTATGGTCGCATGATTTAGCTCACATACCGAATAGAAGCCTCTGCGCTGTTTTTACAGCGTCACTTCTACAAATATTGCCTCCGGACAAGCGCGAATACTTGCGAAGAAGTATGAACCGAGCTTAAATTTGCTTACAGTAAGATGTCAGTACCATAAGCAAATGTTTTGACCTTCTTCAACGATGTTTTCAGGTTTTTTTCAGGCGCGCCCGCGAATACGAAACACGGATCATTTAATTTGATAATTAAATTGATGCCGGATTTTTTGGCGACTATTTTTGGATGATTTATACAGTATCATGCTCAGACTGACATTAAACTGATTACATATTTCACATAATAACTTATACTGGTGAGTTTTTAGTTTCAGTATTTTTTGAAAAAAGTGAAATGTAGCTACAAGTCAGTTTTTACAGCGAGCGATATATTTTGCCTTAAGGGGGTAATAACTGAGTACCCATACATATCATGTAATACATCGTATTTATTATGTATCATATAATGTAATGTCAGTGGTCAATGAGCGCTGAAAACGACAACCGTTGCTGAAAATTTTGAGATGACCTGTTTGAATCACCCGAACAAACGTTTGACAAGTAAAAAATCCGTGCGAAATTAATTTGATCAGAGCTCCTAGTTAAAATTGTTTATAAGGGCCTATTTTTTTACCGGGTTACAGAGTTAATTGTAATCGAATTAAACGGCTTAAAAATTATGCTAAAAATGCCATTCCAAAACCTCCGGAATAAACGGACTTAAATAAATTTTTAACGCATTGCGCTTTGGTCAGAAGACAGAACGAGTTCGGGCAAAACTCAGGCAGATGATTTATTTTAACTCGTTTATTCCGTTTAGTCCGGTACTTCATTCCTAAACCTCGGACTAAAATAATCCGGTAAAATCCTGTTTAATCCGGTAATGGAATGGGCCCTAAGTGTTTCCGATGGAAAACGTTTTCAACCAGTATTTCTTGGCTTGCACAGACTGGTTTTCATGGGCCAAATGGTATATCAAAATTCTACAGTTCTTTGACTGTTTTTCCTGCTGCGCTACAGCGCAGCAGGCTTCTTTAGAATGAGGCGTGCGGAAAATAACGTGCAACAAGAGAAGGGGTGCGTCTCGTGCATTTTATAAAAGGGGCAGGAGCCACTCCAAACTCGCAGCTCCACCCCCCAAAGCCAAAAAGCAAAACACAAAACCCAAACAAAAAAAAAAAAAAAAAAACCCCCCAATCAAAAAACAAAAAAAAAAAAAAACCCCCCCCCAAACCCCCCAACCCAACACCAACACAACCAAAAACCCCACACGCGCTAGTAGTTAAGTCCGTTTAATCCGGAGGTTTTGGAATGGCATTTTTAAACGTAATTATTAAACCGTTTAGTCCGATTATAATTAACCCTTTAATCCGGTTATGGAATAGGCCCTAATATTCATAACATTGGATATCTTTTCGTCTGACTGATTACATAATAAACTTGCAGTAAAGTCTCACACAGGCCTCACTTTAAAAGTTCATCGCACATTATTCACAATTCACATAGTCTCAATTTGTCCACTGTTCACAGTTATTACAAAGCGTATTTTAGAATAAGGATAAAATGGAATTTATGTTTGGCACGATGTCACAAACAAGACCACTACCACTACAACAGCCAACACAAATATGCAGGCTCAGAGTGCATTCTTATGGCAAGCACGGCGTTACTTGCAGCGTTTATAAATGGCAATATCAATTCACCCAATGAAATTGACTTCATTATTCCAATCATCAAGCATACGAAAAACTGCTACGTAGTCGACGACCGATATTTAAGGCATAAATGAGCTTCCAAAAGTTGCCCAAATGCATCATCAGTTGATACATTTTATACCAATCAGCAGTTGTTAGAGATTTATGGACGACCGGTTGACGCAATCATATGTATGAATTAGAATGGTCAAACGGGATTGCAGTAATCCATGTTAAAGAGTAATTATGTTAATGCAAATATTGCTGTGTACAGTTTTGCAATTTTTTGTAGTGGTGCAAAATCAGTGATTTTGATTCTCACTAGCATGATTATACTTATGCGTATACTGCGACTTAAACAAAACATGCAGTTCAATACATGAAAAAAAAGCTGCAACTGTCAGTTGATGACGATATTACTTCGTGCAGATGACTATCTGCTGCGCAGCAGGTTTTGGTTCACAGAGTGAATATATAGGTTTGATATTTCCAAGCTCCTTTTGCATTAGGCTTTGCTTGTTTGTTGTGTTTTGTTTCAGGCATGTAAGTGGACGCTCGTCGGCGTGGCGTGGAGTGCTGTTGGGTGGCTGCCTGATCGTTGAGTTGCGGTGATGCGGTTAGATGACGTTGACTAATGAACTGGCATGGACGCTGCCTATTCCTCTGGGCTATTACCACTATCGCACTCATTATGCCATGTACGTTATAACACGTCCTAAATCAATACCATGTCAATTTTGGTTCCTGATATGTATGTACGATTTCAGCCCTTATCGATCTGACATGTTTGGTTTAAAAAGTTGGCTTCATAATATCCATGATGCCTGCAAGTCTGCAACCCACTAATGCTGACTCTGCAGAGGACAGAAACATTACATTAGTGTAAACTTCAGTTGACCGTCGATTCATATTTAAAGCTTCAACTTCATACTTCAACCGGAGAGATTACAAAAAAATCACGCCACATGATCTTATATACAGCTACGCTTTTTTTCCAGTTGATATTTTTTTCGTTTTTATTTTCGTTTTCGTTTTCATTTCGCTTTCCTTGATTTTCTTTCTTTCTTTCGTTTTCGTTTTCTTTAGCTGTCAACTTTTGACAGCTTGCTCAGCATGGCCTTCGAAACCGACGAAGGGTCTAGGAGCACCTGAGGTCAAGCGCAAGCGCAGTCCAAATGTTTGTCAAAGAGGGTGCCAACAATTAGGTGTTAAATATGTATTAAATAATGAGTTACTTTTCAGTGTCACCTATACATTGTTCAAAATCTTGGTCTGCTAAGTACACTTTGCACAAGAACTGTAAATTAATGCCATTTTTTTAATTTTTCGTTTCGACATTTAACTTTCAAACTGTACTGATATCAATACTTATATTGCACAGTTTCTGTTAGTTTTATATTAATTATTTTAACTTTATTTCAATTTTTGATTAATATTACATAACAACACACATACCTAAATGACGAGTAGCAAAGTCTACTTAAGAGTAACACCCCCTACTATGTAAATATTTGAATAAACAAGCAACATACACCTGCCATAATTCGTCTACTGCTCATCAAAATTTTGAAAACTTTGTTGCGCAAGCCGAAAAAGTTGGCTTCGCTTCAATTCACTTTTGTTTTCGTTTTCTTTTTCGTTTTCGTTTCGTTTTCGTTCAATTTAGTGTCAACTGAAAAAAAAGCGTAGCTGTATATCCACTATTAGTGGTGTGATACTTCTTACTTTTGCCGGCTGAACGGACATGCGGCTGTAAGTATGAAGCGACCCCAACAGTGGTTGCCACCTTGCAGTATGACACCCTTCCCCGTTCTAGCCAATGAGCTTTTCTATTTCAGTGTGGACCAAAGAATGCATTTACCTATTCGACAGCAGTACGATGCCTGACAGCATGAAGAAGGGCAACTTCTCCTCCCCCAACTACCCCGAGCGATACCCCGCCGACATCACTTGTCACTACCGCTTCAGAGCGCAGAGAAACTATGTCATCATCATTCGCTGGTACACCTTCCACTTGGAAGAACCAATGCCCGTCAAAAAGTCGCAAGAATCAGTGCGCATCAAAGAGCCCTCGTAAGACTTGGAATATTTAAACTGAGTCAATGTAATTTGAAGTGTTTTGACCCCTTTTAGTTTTAGCTGAGCGATGATCGCGTATTTAAATTATCCTCAAGTAGGCCACAGTTGACTAAGTAGTCTTTAATGATAATTTTGCAGGTACTAATTAATTTTATGTCCGTTTATTGCAAAAAATACATGCACATAGATTACTACGATTATGGGCCCGACAGGTGGAACGTTCATAGCAGAGTGGAATAGTTTTGTATCCCTGTACGACCGGCCATTTTCGCCGTAGCGGAGTAAAATGAGTCAATTCATGTGTTTTGAGTGTATGGTTTTCTATATTTCCAGCTGTCTCCGTGACTATGTGATTGTGACAGTGACGGACTATCTGGGAGAGAACCACGTGAGTCCCCGCTACTGCGGCCACAAGCCCCGCCCGCCCAACCTGGAGACCCTACAGCACTCGCTCGATATCCTCTTTCATTCCTCGCTCGATGGCGAACAGTATTCCGGCTTCAGTGGCTCCTTTGAGTTCATACCAGAACGTATGTTGGTCGGGTTCAGTGTCAGTGCGGAGGATTGCTTTTCTGCAATGGCGCTTGAGGATAAACAGAAAGCACAGATGAGTAAACTTGCGACAAAAGGAAGAAATCAGTAGAAATAAGTGGCAAAGCCCACAGTTAGGGCTTATCATGGTGCCAGCACTACTTTTTGACAGAATTTCTATATGAAGAACTGGAGTACTAAAGTCTGACCAAAATGTTCTGGACACTGAAACAAAGCCATACGCATGATTTCATTGCGAAACGAACCAATTTCATTCATCAAGATTCTGCAAGTATATATGTAGTAGCAAAAATCAAGCCGCCAGTTTTGTTTGATGTTCATCATTTATCGGTCAGACTTTAGGGAGAGCAATTATGTCAAATAATGTATCACTGTAAAGAAGGTGCTTTTTTCACAATGATGATTTGAAGCGATTAGCGAACTTAGGTTTTAAAATTTTGGTCTGTCAAGTGACCTGTAACTATGAATAAGACGCAATGGTTTTGTTGTTTGTTTCAGCTCAACATCGTCTGCAACTTTCTCTCACATTTTTTGTACTTGTTTTTTTTAAAGTTCAATGATTTTTTAATATAAATTAATAGTAGTACCTTGGTATTGGTAGTACATACAGTACCGACCAAAATTACTTAATGCAGACTCCTGAGTCAAAGCGGAGTCAGAGTCATTTGCTTCCGGAGTCAAAATACATTATGTACATAAACTTTGACTCCGGAATTAATAATATTGAGCCCATTGACTCCAGAGTCTGTAGCAAGTAATTTTGGTCGGTACTGTACCTATGTACATTGCCATTTGATTTTCAGACGTTGCCTCGGTGCCCCGTAGTATTTGGCCGGGGGTGAATGACCCAAACCTGAAGAGCTGTGGGGGCACAGTGCGGGGCAATAACGAACACGGGGGTGTCATCATTAGCCCCCTTTACCCAGAGACCTACCCCCCGGGCATACTCTGCACCTGGCTTATACGAGTCGATCCGCAGAAAAAGATCTTTATCAAACTTGTAGATATTAATTTGACGCCTTCTTCGTGTAAGTTTGTGGCTTCGTTTGTGGGAAGATTTTAGTTGTGAAAACTTAGAGCGTTGAATTGAATGAAAGTTTCAGTGTTTTTTCGAAAAATTGGGTTGAAGAGTTATCTGAAAAAATGTGTAAGAAAGTGTAAAGGTATACAGTACCGGCCGAAGTTACTTGATAGATGGAGACTCACGAGTCAACTACATATATACTTTGACTCGTGAATCAAGTGCTTCTGATTCTGACGTGACTGCGGAGTTTTTGCTAAGTAATTTTGTCGGTACTGTGTTGTCAAAGTCTGGAATAAGTCTCACGCCATTCATAAACGGAATTTTTAGTCATTTACGTTTGACAAATTTTTTTATCTACGTGTGTTTTAGCGGAGTGCTCTGACGCTAGTTTATCGATAATCGACGGCTACGCCTATTACACGGCAGAGACAGAGGATAGGCTGGACAAAAACCAGAGGCTCCAGCTGTGCGGAAAGAACAAGCAGCATCGCAGCCCCGGTGAATCATCATTTCTGTCCAATCGAAACAGACTCATTATCACGTGAGTATCAGCTGGGACTCCATTGGTTATGTTTCTGTTTTGGTCACGGGATGAAGAATTTAAGTCACTTCTGCGTAGCTTCTGCAAGTTCTGCAAACTTCTGCAAGTTGCGTCTGGGAGACTTCTAGTTTTCATATAACTGTAAATTGAGATTGCACAGTCTCTGGGAAAACGCAGCGCCTTAAAAACCGATCATTCAACCAAATTTTATGCATTTTTCCTGTTGTGCCACAGCACAACAGGTTTTTCCTGTTGTGCCACAGCACAACAGGTTTCTAATTTTGATTTCTGGCGGAATACACTGGGCTTGTAGTGCAATGTACGTCTGTGCGGTAGTTTGCTTTGCATATTAGAGCTACTGCGCGAGCGTCACATCATTGTCTAGTGCAAAAGTTACACTGTAAGCAGGAAAATGTCAATGTGCGTTTGTTTAGTTCATGTGTGTCACATAGTGCGCGTGTGTCACATTGCTGATAGTACCAACATTTGACCGGATAATTTTGTTGGCAGCATCTTATATTTCCTGCGAACTGGAGTCATTTTTGGTCATGAAAGAATGAATACACTTCTCACTCATTAAAACAACCCATTCCTACATAATTTGTTGTTAGATAATTAAAACTACTTCCAGATTTTGCATAAACAACCTATTGTAAGATTGCATAAAAACGCATTGAACTTTTGCATACACATTTTACAATAAGATAATTATCTGCTGCACAACAGGTTTTAGCTGACCTGCTGGTCAGCTTACTTGAACATAATTCTTAATACTTACTGAAGGTTTTGCCGCAGATTGGGCTTGTTCATTAATTTGCTTTGATCAACTGACGTCTGCCGTAACCAAAAAGTATTGACAAATATATCAAATTGTAGCTCTAATCAAGATCTATTATAGCTAGTCCTCCAGTATTGGTTTATTCTATAGAATACGGCATGTTGTAAAGTCTTGCTAACTTTCAGGTTTCGAACAAAAAGCGTTCCTCCGCGCGAAATGCTGGAAGATCGAGAAAAGGATTACATCAACATTGGCTTTAAATTAATCTGGACTGAAGTGCTGAGCGTAGGGGAAGCTGGTACGTCCAGGAAATTTAAAAATGAGTTTTTTGCTATTGCTCATTCCCATAATATCTATGAGATAAATGCAAGAAAGCATTAAAAGTATTATGTTTGCATAGAGCTTCGTTTATTGTTTGTTACCACACTGTATGAGTTTTTTATTCTTCCACAGTGAAAACAGATCACTTTCTATTTATTTGTAAATAAGCCAAGTTTATGTTGTGCCAAACTGCCAAGGTCGATTCATACTTACAGCCGTATGTCCGTTCAGCCAGCAAAATTACGCAATAACCACGCCACTTTATAGTGTCATTGTGTTTCAGGTGAGCAGAGCTGCGAAGGCGGGTTCATGTGCCGCGGCGCCCCGATGTGCATGGACGTGGGCGTGCAGACATGCGGGATTCAGACGCAGTACTGCATCGACCGATCCCAGGTCTGCGACGGGGTGGCCAACTGCGGCGACGGCGATCACAGTGATGAAACTAATTGTATGAAAAGTTTTGTGGAAAAATTTCAAGTCAAATGTGGTGGACTTTTATCTTTTTAATTTTTTGTCATTTTTTGTCATTGTAATTGTCATTTTTTAAATACCGGTGTTAGCATGTAAAGTAGCAGTAATAGCGCAAGAATGCTTTAACACCTTTGATATGCTAACCACGTGAAATATACATGACATATATATATCTATATACATATATATATATATATATATATATATATATATATATATATATATATTATATATATATATATATATATATATATATATATATATATATATATATATATATATATATATATATATATATATATATATATATATATATATATATATATATATACGTGACATGATATAATTAAAACTTACACTAATTAATGTTTAAAGTATGTGAGTGATTGAATTTTAATATTAAATATGCTCTTTGCAAAACTCTTTGTGAAAAAGCATTCGTGCTTGGTTCTGTTTCAGGCAATACCCTGGAAATCTTGCTGGTGGCTGTGGGAGTATTTATAGCCGTGATCACGATAATTCTGACGGCAGTCTGCTGTCGCGTGCAGCAGCTGAGACGCCGCAGTCAGAAGCCCAAGGAGCCCGCCAGTCCTGTGGATGCCAGTGAACAGCTGTCCGCTTACGCCATGACCTCCCTGCCGCAAACCGGAGGCCCTGAAACAGATATGACCATTGTTATTCGGACTGAGCCACCGGGAACGGGCGGTGGCTCAACAGCCGCCCACCTAGAGCACAGTCCCACGCATCGAGCGAAAACGGGGCCACCAGGAGCAAGAGAAATGAACACTTTTCCACCCAACTATCACCCGTATCGACAGAGAGATCGCGAAGATTCCGCAAAGGAGCCGTTTTTGTTGCATAATAATGTGAGTGGACATAATTCTACTCAGGCACTGCCTCCGCGTTATCCCGGCATTCCCCAGTTATCCCATAAAACCTTGCCAGTTTACGCTAATATAGACAAAATCCGCAGCGGCAGCGATCCGATCCCACGACCTGAATCCCCAAAGATCATGCTGAATCCCGGTTACGCACCAGGAGCCACGATGTCGAATCATCGTCCCCCGAAAATCGGCGCCATTCGAGCGACACCCTTGATGTCTCAATCTGTGGATGAGACGACGGACAGCGGACCGATCTGGGGTCGCCAAAGTGACATTCCCAAACCCACGCCTCGAGCCAGAGCGGTCGACACCACAGTCGAGTATATCGGACCCGCCGCGCCCAGTCGACCACCCATACCGGTGGAAATTCACGCAGCCAGCAGTAGTGGTGCTAGTATCGTTAATCCTCCGAAACTGGTCGGCAGTGCCACTAGTGCACCCCCTAGACCGCCGCCTAGAACTGTCAGTGACCACTCGGTTACTCCCGGTGCCGGGGCGCCCGGTCCACCTCCCGGCCTGTCGCCAGCCACTGTTAGCTTCCAGCCCAGGCCAATACTTAAACATATGACAGGTTTATCAGGTCGCCCGATCGAGACGGGGGGGCTAATGGACAAACCGACCCCTGTGCTGCGCAAAGTGCCCCCTCCAGTGCCCCCCAAGCCCAGTCTCAGTCGTGGCGGCTCTGCGGACGAAGGCATTCCCCTGGTTCCCCTGGACACGGCGGGCGGCGGCGCACAAGAGGGACTGAAAACTTGCCGAGTGGTGCAGTTTCGAGAACCCAGCCCTTCCACCGAAAGCTCATCCAGTGCCAGCAGTTCGGCACCCTCTGGCAACCACCGGCACCTGCACCGACCCCCCCTCATGAGTGCCCCCGCCCGACAACCCCCCAGTGCCCCTGCGAGACACCCCCCCGTTGACCCGTGGCAAATGAGACCGTCACAAGTTTGATTCATTGCCTATTTACTCGTGCGATTCACTACTTTGTCAACTGCTTTTTGACAAGACCCCAATGGGCTGGGTCTTGGTTTCGTTTGTCTGTTACTAATCAATTCATCGAATACTAGATTTGGTCGAACAGTAGTATATATAATGAAGCGTTGTTTTGAATACTTACTAATTTTGTATGTATTTGAAGGCTGTTACATCTAAAAACATGACGTGTTAGAATATCCGTTCCCTTCACTGAAACTTTATGTTCAAAAAATCTATTCTCTTCTAAAATATATAGTTAGGGTCTTCTTCATACGATTGTGAAAATAACTCCTGTTTTTTGGACGAAGTTTTTAAAAAAGAATTTCATGAGAAGTGTTTTACTTGAATCCACTCCAAGTAGACAAAATTATGTAATTATGTTTCTTGTTCATTTAAAAAAATAGTTTTTGTTATTAACATACATATTGAAGGTAAATTGGCTAAGGTGTGAAATGTGACTCGTGTGGTTTCGTCTTCTGTAAAATATACCTATGTATCGACTTAGCCAGTCATCAAGAGTGTCAGTCAATAATAACATCAATAATTGGAAAAGTATGACACTCTTTTCATTGGGCAGTGCGGTAGATGCACATTAATGCGCAAATGCACGTTACAAACCGAAAACGGACCCTCACCCGTTTTGGATCCTGTAGCAGTTAACAGCTGTCAGTCCAGCTATTATAGCAGCCTTATAGCTCCACTCACTAATCAAGCTAAACTAATATCACATTTTTTAACATATTGTGTTATGTAAACGTTGAAAAACTTTAATGTTATTACAGAATTTTTATAGATTAGCTTATTGCACGTTATGTATAATTGTTTCTTCAAGTCGAATATTCTCATAAATGAGATAGCAACTGTTAAAATTGCGGAAAAATGTAAAACAAACGTTCAAAAATTGTCATTTTATTGAACGTATGCTTCGACCTAAGATTACGGTAGCTCGATTGTAGGTGGAGCTAAAAGGCTGCTACGATCTGATTGGCTGATGGTCGGCACTCAATGGGACGAGTGTCATATATATAGGTATGTTCTTCCAGTTCACTCTTCAGTACATATTTACGCTTGCTATCATCAAGTTTCACTTTTTTTGGATTTTTTAGTTCTTTCGACACATTATCGAACTGATTCACTAGTTGGCTGATGCTAATCATGTTTTGTATTGTAAATTGTTTTCTTGTTCTGTTTACGGGAGGTGGTTTGTTAGTTCACAGAGTACGAATAGACTGTAAATTGTAATTATACAACATAAAACTAAATGTTTTATCCTTTGCAGGCCAGTTTGTCACCGTAACCAAGTGTAGAATCATAATTACATCGTTACAGTAGTGCCAAGAGTACAGTACTGTGTGTTACTGTTTAAACAAGTAGGCCCCAAAAGGGGCAATGTTCCTTCCCCGGTGTCTACCTTTCAAGTTTAATTGAATTGTATCTATTCTCCTACTGTAACACTACATTGCGTAACTTAGGTACTTACCCTACTACCTACGTATGTACGTACATTTACAAAAAAGTGCTGCAGGATGTTAAGCATCCCGCTGCAGCGAGCCATTCGGCCCAAATTACGCTTTGATCTGAGCTGAACACATCAGCTGTAAGAAGCGATAAACAGTGTTATCCAGGGGCTCTTATATACTGCCGGTGAAACATTACGGTGCCGAGGCTGAAAAAGTACACTACAACACTCTACATCGATTATTGATTTTTGTGCATATACGCAGACAAAAATCAGCAGCCAACTCCCAGGCTGAAAACACAGACAAAACATACAGGCTATGCAGCCTGCTCAGCAGCGTTTAACGCTGCGAACAGTTCGTTTCAAAACAATAGTTCCTTCTCTAGAAGGAACAAAAAGAGATGAGAGATTTTGTTGATATGGTTTTCTGGGCTCTTGGCGGTATTGTAAGCACACTGTGAAAATAGTACACGGAAATATGGCGGTTTGTCGTGAAACATTCAATACAATACGTTTATCTTGTGCACTAGTAACCAATGAGTATAAACCTAATATATTTCATCAACTTTTGATAAGGCCCAATTATTTCGAAAATAGTTTGAGTCTTGAGGTCTTTGACATACTCATTGGCTGGCAGGAGAGTATCTCATTCTTTTTCTATGGTGTCATACTGTATGTACTTTTACCGCGTTGTATGATGTAAACATCGATTTCTAGTCTCAGTGTTGTAATAACATTTTACCATGATTTTTAAATTATTACTGTTTCGTTAGCTTATGTACTGTATTATTCATTTTTCTATAAAAGTTTGCTTCTACTGTTTTATTTTGACAACTTTTAGGAATAGTTTACTAAACTACATTAATGTCATTTGTACAGTAAAGAATCCATAGTCTTAATTCGAACTTCTGGTTCTCCAGGTCAATATTAGCAAAAGTAGTAATAACAAATTAATATAGTCGTTTCACTAAAAACAAGAGTAAGAATTTAGAAGTAGAATAAAACCAATAAGGTCAGATGTTTTTGTGGCTATTTTATAATGCTGAGGATATTCTTCGAATATAAAATCCAGGACCAAAAAAGATGCATGCACTAAAAAATGTTTAAACTGGGACGGTGGATGGTCTGATAATATGGTTACAAGTTTGTTGAGAAGTGATACGACAATGACAAAAAACTGTTTATTTGCTTATAGCTCGATTTTAAAAGCATCAATTATTGACAAATTAGATTGTTGACAAATACGTTTGGCAATAATTTTGTAGTTTTAACTAAACTTTTAACTAACTTTAACTAAAAAACTTTTCTCATTTTCTTGAAATTGTGTCTAAGACTCTCGCTGAGACGTTGCCAAAATATTACCAAGAGTAGGTACATAATAGGAACTCTACCTCTAATAGTGTACCTCTAGTCTCTATTATGTACTCTTGCTACTAGCTGGTTAATGAGTCCTTCTTTAGTTTTGGTAGGGATCAGCGATATTTGCGGTTCTGTTTGGGCAACAATTAGGATGTCTCACTTTTTCTTTAATCAATTATTGATATCGACAGTAATTTGGAGAATGGAAAATTTAAAATAGGTTTTAATGATTGAAACAATATTGAAACAACTCTACTAATAGCATGTACATAGACTGAGTAGTTCAACTGATTTACTCAGTGTTTGATACAGACTGTGATACAGCGCTACGGACTCAGTAGCGCTATATTGACACTCATTGTGTGATATAATGGGCGTTCTTGTTATCTGCATCTGTTGTGCCATGTCCCTGCTACTTAAGCACCTTTCGCCTTAAGATTTCTCAGTTATTAGATTCTAATTACCTGTTTAAGTCGTTTAAATGAGTCGTTTAGTATTATATCATTGACACTTAACCAAGAGCTCACGTGCTAATGAGCGAATATTGGCCTGTTATTATATCAATTATACCTTCTTATGTATTATGTGTTCCACAGTTATACAGTACGACAACTAAAGTACAAGCACAATAAAGTGATTCATTTTTATTGGTAATTATTAATAATTAATAATATTAATGACATATTGGGCTAGTTTACAATTTTAAAGCATAACAGTCTCATTAAATTTATGAAATAATCACATAAATTGGTACAAAAAGTGTAAACTAGCCGAAACTAAATTAATCATGGTATTATGTTAACAACAAGAGAAATCATGGTTGTTTAAAGTTCAGAAGCTGAAATTATGTATCTGCTTTGACATTTCACTAGCGATTTTATCAATCCAGAAGCACCATGTCATTTGATATAATTACAACAATTTCAAGAGGTACCGTATCGCACTATTCGTTTACAACAGTAGAACTGCAGTTTTTTTTGTAAAAGCCGTTTTCAAAGCAAATCAAACACTCTGGGTAAATAGACTGCAATTTTAGAAACAGCACCAAAAGTGAACAAGGCTGTTTTGATTTGTTTCCAACTTTGGTGTCATGACTAGCTACCAATTTGCAAACGGAAATTTTAGTCGTGCGACACCTAGTAAAATTTTTATAGCAGACTTAAGAAAATGAGTAGGCAGTTTTGGGTCTCGTTCTATACAAAACGATATACAGTACCGACCAAAATTACTTGCTACAGACTCCAGAGTCAAAGCTGAGTCAGAGTCCCTTGATTCTGAAATGAATGTATAAGATAGTTACTTGTATATCATGCTCTGGTATCAAGTGTCTCCGACTCCGCGTGGACTCTGCAGTTTGTAGCAAGTAATTTTGGCCGGTACTGTAGGCAATTTGTTCTATGTTTACTGATTCTCTTAAACAGCTTTAAAACTCAACGGAAACGAAAACGGAAGTGCCACTTCAAGTAATAAGTGGTGAAGCTCACCGTTTTTAATGTATGTATGCCTGAAGTGAATATCAAAGAGAGTGAAGTTCTGTGTGAATTAAAGGGGATCTAAAGCAAATCAATTCGCTTAGGCCACAGCTCAAGTAGCCAATTCTTGAATATTGTTGTATCCTAGTATCCTACTGCTACTAGTAGAATAATTCTTCCGTTTGGGTTCGTATGTTTTTCTCAACTGTTTCTCGTATTTGCTATTTATCTTTCTACTTGTATCCGAACTTGGTTAATGTGTCTACGCTCAATATAACTACACTTTGTTTTAGATAAGAAAGTATAATAGTGTATACAACTACAATTTGTGATCTTTTGTACAAATTTAATTCATTATTATAATATATACTTGGATTACAACATATACACAATAAAAATAATAGTCTTTGGTTTTAGCTAATAAACATAAAGCAAGCCAAAAAGTTCATAATGCACAAAAGAGACCTTTGTGAAACAAAATAAATGTAAGCAAAAACTAGTTAACAATAGTAGGCTGTTACAAAATGGGTTATTTTTAAAATTTTCAAATATGAAATTTTGGAGCTTTTTAAAGATTAGATTTTCATAAATGTTTTGTTAAAAACAAACTTAGGAGGGTTAGAAAGACAAAAAACGGTAAAAAAATGAGTGTCAAGCTAGACTAAAGCTGTTAGTATTCCATGAATGGAACTAGAGTTCGCAATTGAATTAGGGCCGAGTTATTTACCTGCACTATTTTAAAATCGATTCGGGTATTTGGGAAATAGTTGGTGGCTTAGAGCAATCAGTTTCTAAATTGTTTTAGGCCCAAAAATAAACAGTGAAAATTGAACTGAATTGAATTGGCCAAAAATTGTAGTCAAAGGATGTTTTTAATTGGAAGAATATGTATGTAGTTATTCGTAGCAAGTTAAACCAGTATTGTTCAATCGTTAAACCCGACCCGTTGCGAACTCTAATTTTCTAGCAGGAACAAGCTGATCAGATTAAAGCTCAGGATTGTGTCATTTTTTACATTTTTTTATACAATAAAGATTTTAGTTTATTTTTAATAAGCTAAAATGTAATTTAGAAGACCTAGGCTTGATTCATACTTACAGTCGTATGTCTGTTCAGCATGCAGAATGACGTCACTAGCAGCCTAGTGCAGTCGGTCGGCCAGCGCATGGGACGTTATTATTGCGTCATTTTGTCGGCTGAACGGACATACGACTGTAACTATGAATCGACCCTAATTGTTGGCGAAAATTATATATGTTCAACTTATTCCTGACAAAACAGTAGGAAATCGTCACGAACTTTAAAACAAATAATTTAGCCCATTAAGGCTTACTAAGTTGAAGTACATAATAGTTAGTTTTGGGTATTTTGAGTAATATTCACATTTTATTTGACAAAAATGCAAAAAAATAATTATGTCACCTGAGATCTAAAACTGCGAAAAAACTGAAATACCTAAGTTGTGGCTAAAATTAATGTTTGTAAAAATTTAATTGAAATAGACACATTTTCCATCTACATAACATTATATAATGTGTGTTTGAACACGTACCCTGTGAATGAAAATATGTAAAAACTGACTTTGATAAAAAAGCGTAAAAGTATTAAAGTACAGCAATTGTGAATTAATCGAAAACGTTTTAAGTTTTGAATTATGCTATGGATCTCAACATAATACACAGTTTACAATTGAACTGTCAATTATTAAAGACTTAGCTAGTGCTAGTTTTACTTTTACGTAGCACTGTTAACAAAAACACGAAAACACTGTTAACGTTACTAATATTTTTGATGGTTGTTTGTATTAGTTGAGTCAAGAGGTTGAAAGCATTAGGCTTAATCTCATAAACTCTAATTGCTTGTAGCACCGAATGCTTTTGACAGGTCAATTTTCACCCAGATAATACATAGAACAGTGATATTTAAAAAGATTTATGCCGTACGCTGATGATATATTAACATTATGGTACAGAAAATTCAGTGGTAAATAAGTGCAGTTAGATTCATGTTTGTCCATTTCATAAGGTAAAGTTTTGTATATACATTCGTATTGCAAATTGCAGCAGGTTAAGGACAATTAGTATCAAGAGTACATAATAGCGTCTCTCTTATAGAAGAGTCTCTCTTCTATGTAGAGTGAGACGCTATTATGTACTCTTGTTAGTATGAATCATAACTGTTATAAGAAAACAAAAATGTGAAAGTTAAACTTTAACAAAACTCCAACAAAAACAACAAAACAATTAAACAGACATCAGAGTAGTGCTGCTGACATGATTGTCCTCAATACTACGCGTACTAATGATCACGGATTTGTCCTTGTGCGTGACCTCTTGACCCCCCGACGTTTGTCGTCCCCCGTTTTTTGTAGGGGTCGCGGAGGGGGGTGAAAAACGCGTGGTGGACTCCGGACTGATGCCGCCACTATAGAACGACTCTTCGTGGTCACTGGTCACTTCGTCCTGAGTTTCCTGAGCCAAAGACTGAGGGTCTGGTCTACACAGAGAGGACATTTTCCAATGAGTTCTAAGTCCCGAAGGACTGATGTACTTTTTGTCACAGGAAGAGCAAGAATAAGGCCGCTCGTTTGTGTGCAAGCGTTTGTGCAGTTTCAAGTGCACAAATTGGGTGAATCTCGCCGGGCAAACGTCACAGCCGTACGGTTTTTGTCCACTGTGCAAGCGCAAATGAGTTTTTAGATTACTGGTGCTGGAAAACCGCTTGTGACACACTTCGCACTGATATGGTTTTTCACCTAAAATATAACACACGCACTGTTAATTTGAGTCGATTCTGAATCAAAGTGGTATCGCTCAGGGCCAATTTCTTTACCGGATTAAACGGACTGGACTTATTTTAGTCCGTGGTTTTGGAATGGCAAATCGGGTTAAACGGACTAAACTAGTTAAAATAAGTCAGCGGCTTAATTTTAGTCTGAGCCCACTCCAAAATTTCCACTGGACTTCACGGATTTAACACGCACGCTTAACATTAGCGCGTGCATAGTTAAGTCCGTTTAGTCCGATTAAAGAGCAGTGCGCTAAAAGTTAAGTCCGTTTAAGCCGGAGGTTTTGGAATGGCATTTTTCAGCATAATTTATAAACCGTTTCGTCCGATTATAATTAACCCGTTAATCCGGTGAAGAAATAGGCTCTTAGGGTTAATGGTTACAGCCGTATGTTCGCTCAGCTGGCTATATAACGAAATAATCTGCATTATAACGTATAAGATTACCTTAAAATTAGAGAAAATATTTAGTGATTTTGCGACTGAACCAACCATACGCGGCAGAAAGTATGAATCGACCATAAGCCATAGATACAAACTTGCGATACTTTAGATGAAAAGATGATATGTACTTTAGATGATGATTTAGTTAGCTATGTAGCTTAGATTTTTTATGAATAACATGAAACCGATTTTTGTCAAATTTCAACTGACTTGCAAAACTTTCAGAACATTTATTTTTTAATTAATAGTTATCAACCTTAACAAACAATATGTTAAGCCACAGGTATGAAGTGCGCATCAAACTTTTTTGAAAAATATCCGTTTTTCGTTAATGTGGACACATGGTTTAAAGTTTAAGGCATCAGGACCAAAACCAAACCTACCGGTATGAACCAAATTATGCTTCTGCAAATGAGCCAACTGCGTGAATGATTTAGCGCAAATGTCGCACTTGAATGGTCTATCTCCCGTATGGGTTCGGAGGTGAACCTTCAGATTGGATAACTGCCCGAAGGTTTTTCGACAGTTCGGCCAATTACATTCGTAGCGCAGTTTGCCGTTCACTTTCAGCAGGGGATACGGTAGACCTCTGGCCACGGCTGGGGTCGAGTCCTTGACCGAGTCAGGGGTTAGCTGACCGGCCGACTGCGGGGACAGCAAAGCAAAGGCTCGCGATGGACTGCCAACCGTGGGGGGACTGAAGGGGGACTTGGGGAAACAAGCCCCATTAGCGAGGGGGGTAGAGTGGCGGGTTAGATAATAGTAAGGGCTCAAGGGACTGAAATAAGGGTATGGGTTGGGCCCACTTGGTGAGCTACGACTCGGACTGTTGAACAGAAATCCCACAGGTGGACTAGCGGGTCCCATTTTCGCAGGAGCTGAATAGGGTGGGATCGGTGGGAGAATGTATTTTGACCGACTGTCCAGTGAGTTGGCGTAATCCGAAATGAAATCGGCCACCGGTCCAATTTTCGGCTTGGCCGATAAAAACCCACCCGGTACTGTGGGGGCGGGACCGGTTCCCACTGTCGCTTCCGGTATCAAACTCAATGGTGGTGGAACACCGTTGTTTGGCATCATGGGCGGTGAAATGGGTGCCACACTTTCTGAGGTGGAATGAGACCGGGCTGCCATAGCTTGCTGAATCACTCCGGGTCGACTGACCGGCGGGCTACCGGTTTCGGGTCCGGCAGAGACCGGTTCGGAACCCAGACCGCTGTCGGAGCGGCGTCGCCCAGTTGACAAATCCAACGACAAACTGTGCGGCCGTTCAGGGATTTTGGTGGCCCGGCTGCGGTCGTTGTCGTTCGATTGTTGTGACGATAGCAGATCCAAAGCTAAGGGGAGAACAGGGGGTAACTTCAGGGGTACCGGCGCTAGCAGTTTATCTACAGGCGCCGCAGGGGGTTTGAGACTGTAGTCTAGCGCCGTGGAATGGTCACTGCAGTCGCTGTCTACGCCCGTACTGTGGAGAATCTCAGCGCTGCCGTTGCTATGGTTACTGGACAGCTCGTTACTGTGGTATCCCTCGTCAGAGTGGGCACTGGTTGTCTGCGCGTCGTCTTGCAAGGAATGCTGATCTTCCGATAAATACGGCTTCGAAGGCTGACGGTTGGCTTGCAGTCGGTCCGCTGAAAATTAAATCAAGCTAAAATTTAGGCAATTTAATTTTTGAATTCTGAAACTTACCTACGTGCGCTCGAAAAATGTCATTAAAGATTATCGCATGAGAAATTTACATAAAACTATTTTAATGGTTCCATTTATTTCGCGTGTTGTACTTGTTTCCTCGTTAAAAAACATAAAAATTAAACTAAACTAAACTATGCTAAAGCTAAACAAAATACAAAAATAAAATGTAAAATGTAAAAAAACAAAAAACCGTTGATTGTCCATTTATTTTACCGAATTTCTTTTCCAGATTATGCTCGCAAGATGGCGGACAGTTGAGTCTGAGGGCGTAGTCGCGACAGTACCAAACCAACAGTTCAGTCTCAGGCGGGATCGAGCGCACCGAGTAAAAATAGATCTCCATATCCAACTGCAATAAAAATCAAAAAATAAGAAAATGATAAAAAATAGTTCAGTTGGAAGGGTAAAAACTATGAATTTAGCACACTCAGATTGTTTAAGCAATTTAAATATCTCTTGTTACGTCCAAAAACTCATGCAATACGAATGTGAAAACTTTAACGATTGGATCTTCATTAACGCATTCAATAAATTTCTTGCACTTACATAATTTATTGTTGATACAAATATCCCAAGTTACACAATAGTGTCTCACTATTATAAGCAGAAAAGTGGGACAGTTTTCTGTCTGTTATAGCTGCATTACTGTATGTACCTAGCTATAATCTGAATGGCCGCCTGCCTGTTAAACAACACTTAGCCTACACCTGCCCGCCTGCGCTATAACATAGACAAGGACAGTATCTAACTGTTCTTCTACAAGAGTGAGACACTTAGTAGATACTCTTGTAAATACCGTACCGTTTAATTGCACGACCTGCTTTATCATAAATTGCAGTCTACAAAATAAGCTTACATTGAAAGTTCAGAACAGACTTCGAGAAAACAGAATTAAAAGGAAAATGTTAGCTCAAGCAATCGCGATCACTAATTATATTAAATACTCTAAACCGTTTATGTAAAACGAAGTGTTTTAAGCAAGTTTTTTTCCAAATCATGCTAACTCATTTGGGTAATTTTCGCTTTTGACGAAAAGTATAAACGCTGTAAATGACTGTTGATCCATAAGTTAGGAAAATGGATCTTAATGGAGACTTTCACGGAGACTTTGCAATTAGCGCTGTCAATAACATACTTGAGATTTCCTAACGGCTTAACATAACAGCCAATCAAAATGCAATATGTTTTTAGTTAATTTCTGAGACACACTAGACGCTTATTTCAATGCACTACCGTAAGATGATTCTCATTGATGCCTGGGGTCTGTTGCTAAGCTTTCAGAGATGTAACGGGGTCAAAAGTTTGGGGGGCCTCTTTGGCCAAATTTTGGGGACCCCCCCTGATTGACCCAAAATACGCAAATTTTGCAAAATTTTGGAAAAATTTCGCCAAAAAGGGCCATTTTTTCTGAATTTTGCCCAAATTTTTGGCTCCTGGATTTGGGGGGGTCCCCTCCCATCCCCCCCTCATAGATGTATGGCAACAGGCCCCTGTCAACTATTGCGTTGAATTAGTTAATGATCAATATTGAGTTCAATTTGTCATCGAAACCAGCAGATTGTACTTATAGAACAAAAGTACGCTATTTATTGGTACAATTACTACCTCCAGTAAATTGGGTTAGGCTTAAGTTACAAAGGAGAATTTGTGATCCATAACTGTGATAACTAAAATGTGATAGAAAACGTATCGAAAAGAAAAATGCCTCGGTTTTAAACTTTAAGCCAGCATGTAAAAAATTACTGTTCTTGAGGTGTGCTTTTTGTGCGGGGAAAACAGTTATTTTCTAGTTTTTTCCATTATTATGTTTTCTTGTGTGTTCTGTATATATACCGCTGATCGCATACCAGTTAAACCATTAAAGTCTGTTGAAAAACTTTGAAAAAACTGGTCTTTAGTTTTCTTTTTAATAGAAACTATTTTTTGCCAATCCTCACCTGACACGCCACCAAATTCTGAGCCTGTGTCGATTGAGCCGGATTCACATATCGCATCCAGTTGCTGCGATTCTCGTCCGAACAGTCGATTATATACAGCAATCGTTCGTTTTTGAAAACCTGCAACAGAAGCCATCTTCAAATGGATTGTACCGACCAAAATTACTTGCTACAGACTCCAGAGTCACAGCAAAGTCGGAGTCACTTGACTCCGGAGTCAAAGTAGAGGGTTGTTGTATATACTTTGACTCCGGAGTCAAGTGACTCCGACTCCGCTTTGACTGCTGAGTCTGTAGCAAAATATTTTGGTCGGTACTGTATAATCTATGTTAACTGTGTGATTTTGTACCGAGCAAATTACCGTTTGACAAATTTAAGAAAGTACAGTTATGCTGGAGCCAAATGTATAAACAAACCAGAAAGATTCATGAAACGGTTGAAATTGGAGAGTAAAATTTCATTTTTTAGTACTTGTTTTCGAGCTTATCAACTTCCTACTGATGATTGCTTTATGCAGCCGGAAATATTTTGTTATAATGTAATCCTCTCGTCACCACTCAACTACATTCGATACAAGTTCACGTAAGAAGGGTAATGGAAAAGCAAAAGAAAGCCTGGCATTATTAGCCTGACACCAACCAATTAGCCATTAACATTATCATTTGCATTCGGACAGGCAGAAATTGCACAAATTGATATTTCTTTTAAGAGGCTTTAGGCAAAGATCAGCTTGGCATATTTTGTTGAAAGCCGAAAATGATAAAAAAACCAAAGATTTGAAATTACTTGTTTGACCAATCAGAATTAAGTTAAATAATTAATTAAATAGTTCGAAATAATTAATTAAAAATAAATTAAATAAGGTATTACTGATTATTCTCGTAGCACCCAAGGGCAGACGGATAATTAAACAAATCATGGTTCTTTTCATGATATAATAACGTTCACGTGACACGTACTCAATACATATCCATTTACCTATGTGACACCAAAAGAACATTTATCTTTTATATTAAAAAACTAAATAGGATGATGCAAAAATAATAAACAAGATGCCAAGTTCGATACTTGCCCATTTGTCTGTCGGCGCAAAAAGGAGCAATCATAATTGCAATAAAAGGTTTCACAGAAAACATGACTGTTTTGTGCACTGGCCTAGTCCGTGTCCGTAAAAAATGTCCGTAAGTCAGCACAATAAAACCGTTACAGATACAAAGATGAATTTTTTGCACATTTATAGACATCTGCTGGTCTAGCTTACACGCTGTAATTTGTTATTAAATGTTCTGTAACAGCTGATCAAACTTTTTGCTTACGGACAAACGGACACGCTTACGGACAAGTATGAACCTGGGCTTTACGAATAAGCTTTTTCGGACACGGAAGGAAAAGTATGGACGACACGCTAAATAGTTTCCAGTCAAAATAACAAGCACCGAATCAGTGTTGTTTAGGACAGATACTTCGTTTCTTCTAAAGATCTATTGTTGTTGCAGTCCAAATACATATTACATTGCATCGCCTACAGGTTTTGCGTAAGAGTCAGTTGGGGCCTGGGGGCTGGCTGCTTGATTTTTGTCTGCGTATGGGCAGGTACGTAATCATTCAATGATAAATGATGGCGTGTTATAACGTGATAAAATTTTGCAGCCTCGGCGCCCTAATGTGTCACCAGCAGTACATAAGCGCCCTGGAAAACACTGTTTATCGCTTCTTAGAACGGAAGAGCTAGTTTTTGAGCCGAATAGCTAGATGCAGGGGGATGCTATCTTATTAAGATTATTATTATATATTACTATCCTGCAGCATTGTCTGTTTGAACATCGTTAAATAGTTAAGATTAAGCTAGGCTAGGGACTAGATAGTATAATAGTAGCAAGAGTACATAATAGTGCCTCACTCTTTATAGAAGAAGAGTGAGACCCTCTCCTTTCTGCCTGTGTTATAGCGCAGGCAGATGCGCTGGTCGTTTTGAAGCAACATGTTGCCGTTTTATGCAACATGTGGGTAGCCAATCAGAAGCGAGCTTTGCTTCTGATTGGCTAGACGCCTGTGCACGTGCTCCAATCTTCACGCAGGCGGCCTCACGTGCTCCAATCAGCACACTGGCCGCCATTACAGCCAATTCAGTGCTAAATTTTGCCATGATCGGTCGGGTTGGGTTTTTTTTTTTTTTTGCCCCGAATTGTATTTTGCCTACATTTTTATCACCGTTTTCAGGGATTATTGCTAGTAGGTATGTGCTGGCTATGATGTTAACTGGTAAGTTAAATGTTTTTTGACGATTTTCAGGCAATAGCACGTGAGGCCGCCTGTGTGCGGATTGGAGCACGTGCACAGGCGTCAAGCCAATCAGAAGCAAAGCTCGCTTCTGATTGGTTACCCACATGTTGCAGAAAACGGCAACATGTGGCTTCAAAACGACCAGCGCATCTGCCTGCGCTATAACACAGGCAGAAAGGAGAGTGTCTCACTCTTCTTCTATAAAGAGTGAGACACTATTATGTACTCTTGATTGCAGTGTAGCTTACAGTGAGTTTGGCACAGATTCAATTCATCTAAAGCTGAAAAGTAGACACCGGAGAAGGAACCCTGTCCCATCTGGGGACTACCTGTTTGATATGGTACAGAATCAATAATGTACATGAAACTTGTAATTTTTTAACTCAGGTATTTATCATGCATACACTGGATTGTACCAAAACAGAATAGCTTAAGAATAATGTACCTATTGTTAGCGTTTAAACACTTTGACGAAAGTATTTTCTTACCCTCCAGAAATATCCCTTTCTCGAGGCATCGATGGGTTCAACGTCCTTGGTGTAGCAAATGCCGACCAGAGGTCCGAACCGAGTCCCCCGGGGAATAAAGTCCTTGCTCCACACACCTAACACCTAGAAATATAATCGACAAACGTATATTGAATTGAAAAAAAAGAATTGAATTGAAAAGAAATAATATATGTATATAGTACTCACCAAAATTACTTGCTACAGACTTCGGAGTCTAAGCGGAGTCGGCGTCACTTGATTGGTGAGGCATCTGATACACTTTAAGGCCTGGTTCACACAGACGTACTTTTTACTTTTTACTTTTACTTTTGGCCTTAGGTAAAAGTAGAAACGCGTTCTACTCGTTACTTTTTACTTTTGCAATCTAGCCAATCAGAATGCTTTAACAGAAGCTCCGCCTATTGAGCTTCATTTTCAGTGGTTAGATTTGCTTTTTTG
The DNA here is from genome assembly GCA_030248245.1 of Trissonchulus sp. WLG1_4. Lineage (NCBI taxonomy): Eukaryota > Metazoa > Nematoda > Enoplea > Enoplida > Ironidae > Trissonchulus > Trissonchulus sp. WLG1_4. The sequence goes on from JASANF010007810.1 coordinate 62,991, forward strand.
ACATAAAGGCGTGCCAAAGTCAGCCAATTGAATAAAGTAAAAAGTAAAAAGTAAGTCTGTGTGAACCGGGCCTAACACCGGAGTGAAGTGATTCTGACTACGCTTTTACTCATGAGTCTGTAGCAAGTAACTTTGGTCGGTACTGTAGTGTATGATGCTGATGTTTTTATGTTGGATGGAGATGTTGACTGTGCCTTCTACTAGTCACATGAATCACGCGTTTTTTGATAAAAATAACAAGCTAAGTTTGCGGCAAAAAATGCAGTAAGCAAAGAGCATTAACTTTTAAGTACATTGGCCAGAGGCCATCGTAAACTTGTTGGCCAACTAATGCAAAATCTCAGCCAAAAGCTTCAGCAATTTGCAGGTAGTTATTATTAACTGAAGTTTCATTTGTTACTGAAACTATCTATAAATTATAGGATCTGGGTTGTCGAGTGGCTAGTATGGCAGATTCGCAACCGCAGGCAGGCCGCACGCAGGTTCGATTCAAGGTGGATACTTTTTGCCAAAACTTTTGCATTTTCGATTCTGCAAAAGGAAGTCAGTGAAGTGACTAGGCCTACACAGTAAATGTACAAATTACAAGGAGTTTCAGTGGTGACAAACGCAATTCGACAGTATAACACGCGTAAAACACACTCCGCACCTTAACACTTTAACGCTAGAACTGTGTTAAGATACCAGAATCAAAATTAAAGTCCTGTGGGGCTGTGGCCCAACAGGAAAAAGTTGGCTTGTGGTGTAATTACTTTTGAATGTATCACTTAAGTGGCGTGGTTTACTAGCTATTCGCTGTAATGGCTGAAATTTGTTTTCTTCATTAATCACTTCGTCAATTATTTTGTTTTGTCTCAGTGTTTAATAGGTTTAGGTCAGTTTAGGAAAATTCAAGTGATTTCATTTTCATCACCGATTTTCGATTTTTTCGATCAGTGATTGTCATATATGTATTTCTCAAAATAACAACTACAATTCCGGAACTGCTGGTTTAAACGGACGTATAAACCAACATTTTCGACCAGTTCGTTGGAGAGAATAAAACCCTAAAACCCATTTCAAACGATGCAATTTGATATATGTTGCATGCAACATCGCATGCAATGTGGCATGCGATGTTGCATGAAAAATTGCATCGTGTGAGATGGGCTTAATATACACCAAATCCAAACAATATTTTACTTCAGCTAAATGGCTGGAGGGTTTCAGGTGAAGACTTCTTGGCAAGGAAGCGAGTGCCTGTGTCTCCACGGCTGAGGGACCTTTAGTGCGGTCGGGCACGTGGAAGGCGCACTTGTCCTCGAACTCTGCCTCTGCCGTGGCGGTCCAGTCCTCCTCTTTGTCGTCCATCGCCTCGGCTGGACTGTGGCTGGGCATCGAATTGCGGAGGTCAGTCGGGTGTGTTTCGGATTGTCCGGTGTCTGGCCTAAAATATAATGAAAGTAATGGGCATATGAAAAATCGAGATTTTTTACGTGTAAAAATTGATGGGGATGATAGCACCACCTCAAATCAAGGGCTTTGGGGTGAAGATTTCCTAAATGTTCTGCAAAATTATGGTAAACTGACAGTTTATCAGGTTTACAAAATTTTGGCAAAATTAAGTGTATTTCTGTTCGATCAACGAAGTCTTCTTAAAGTTTGGCCGGATAGGTCTCACTACATGTTATATAGTTCTGAGGATGAAATCGTGGTCAAATTTCACGCCGAAGCACCTTTCTACTCATGCTCGGGAATATAAACATGTCAGATGAGGAGTCACGTCACATACATATAACATATGTAGACAATATATTGGTTCTTAAATCACAAAATAATCATGCTACAAGCAAATCTTGTACACTTTTCATTTTGCGACAAACGGCTGTAACTATGAATCGATATTCAGGTTTACCTCCGATACACAGCTATAATTTTTTGCATAATCAGTTTTATAAAGCAACGTACATACAAACCATGGGTTTGGTTGAATAGCCATGTAAGCTGAAACTGTCATCAGTAACAAGGGATCTATGTTTTGAGAAACTAACCTGCTAACAGCTACTTGGAGACTACGGTACATCTAGCCTCCATACTTTGACAAATCACGAATAATTATTTGTTATTAGTTACAACCAATCGCCGTCAGAGTCACATGATTTAATTGAAAATGAGCGGATATTCATTAATGCTTCTTAAAATGTCCAATCATGCTAAAGTTGTATAACGCATTAGATGCTTCACTTATAGTTACAAAACTCGTGTTGGGTAATGACTCAGTACTTAGTTACTTACTGTAGCAAACTAGTGAAATTGGTAGTGATTAAATTGGTTCAACTGAACTTTCAAGGGGTCGGTTCATAATTACTTACTTAGAGCCATAGTCCGAAAAATTACAAATTACAATAACTCTCTATGAGATTAGTTTATGTAGTATGAAAATGAATCCACGCCTAAGTGTTGTCTGAAGACATCCGACCAGTTTCAGCTAAGGGTTGCAGAATTTTATGATCATATCACACAGAGTAACTAAATAGAAATTTACAATGAAGATAGACTAACTCAGAACATTTTTAACTTTTTTGGGCGTTTCATGTTTGCACAACATGTTCAACTCAACCACCTTTCGTGACTGCAAGCAGTTCAACAACAACAACAACAACAACAACAACAACAACAACAACAACAACAACAACAACAACAACAACAACTAATAACTTCTATTTCTTACAAGTCTTCATTTGTAATCGATTGCGTGGGTGTCTCGGTCGTGGTCTGATTGGCAGTCGGGCTGAGCAAGCGGTTCGGGCCATCGTCCAATTTACCGCAGGAATTTGGTGAAGATGGATTGTTGTTGAAAATGTTGGCAGACTCAACGGCATGGTGAGATATGATCACACAACTGGATGCTGCTGCTGTTGCTGTTGCAATTGAATCACTTTTGTTGTCGCCATTGTTGGCTGCAAATTTAGGCATACTGAAACAATGGAAACATAACAGAAAGCAAAAAACAGTAACATACCAAACAGTTCGTAGAATATGTAAAATCGTGTTTTTATACTAAATTTCATTTTTTTCCATGCAAGTTTTGCCATGCAGTTTGACCTAAACTAAGGGCCTTATCTAAAATTGGATTTAACGGATTAGATGTAATTTAATTTAGCTTATAACACAGTACAAAATGAAACTAGCCGTTTGACACTTCGCCCTACACCTTTTACATAGATTAACTTAGAGTGTGCCAAGTTTCAGTACATTACGTTTACATGACCCTGCGTTATTGACGAAATAAAGTTAAATCTAATCCGATAAATACAATTTTGAATAAGACCCTAAGGAACAGGTGTATAGTAATTCAACCTTCTGACATAATTTCATTGAAGCGACGTCACGCTATCTTGCGTTAGAAAGCGCTAATGAAAAATAAATATTTTTTGCGTAAAAGTTTTCCTTAATGGTAAATACATTTTGTGGAAAAAACCTACATTTGTCATCATTACAAGTTATACAAGTTTACACAAGTCAGAAACACAAGCAAAGGCTAGAATAATAACTGAAGTTAGGTCAGAAAGTTACATAATCGACCAAGCCGTTCTTGCGCAGTTCACACATATAAAGTTTAGTAAATCAGCTTAGTTCTAAGACCCTGTATCAGCCAACGCAGTGTGTGTGACGCTAGTTAATCCCTCTGTGTAAGCTACAGTAAGTAAACCACCAAGTAAATATCCATTTAAAAACTATTAAAAACTAACTAACTAACTACATAGCTAACTAACTTTTAAAAAATATTAGATTTCTAATGTCATTTGGTGAAAGGAACAAATACTTTAGAAACGGGCAAGCATGATCTGATAGCAAATGGTTACTGACAAATTCTGTGTGTCGTTTGTATCAGTGCAAAGTAGGTTACCTGCATACTTCCACTTTTCTGGTTTAGAACTAAACAATCAAACTGGAACGTTAGTCAAGGGGCAACTTAGGAAAGACAGTCAACATTGAAGTTTTTGGAGTTTTTGTTGTGATCCATTTTGTTTTCTTTGGGCCAATTCCTAAAAAGACTTAAAGGAACGAACTAAACGAAACGTTTCGCTAGCGCACGACATCATCTATAAAACCAACTATCCCAACCATAATTTTCTGTACCGCTATAACCAAATAACAACTCCCAGTTAGTACGCGAACTGACATTGTGTAAATCCAACTCAACTTTGAGATCATTCACCCAAAATAATCAGTCTAATCCATTAAACCGTAACTGGACGTTTAAGGTGGTAGTAACGATTTTGGCAATATTTCTTTGAAGCAAGTTTTCGCAGAGATTTTTAAACTTATAACAAAACGTGATATTTTTCGTAAACTAAACAAAAATTGTGACGTTGGTTATATAATTTCTTAAAAATCTTAGTTAAAGGCTAGTTACTACGTTGGCTTGCAAAACACTGAGCCAACCTAAAGCTAGTCTTAACTTCCAAATTTGGAACTTAATAAAAATCGACTGTGTGCATTTTGACCTAGTTTCCTAAAATTACAGTAACTTTAATACTAGTTGCTAGTCGCTTTAAAAAAGAGCTGTCACTGAAGTCTAATGTGAGACCCAAACTATTTATATAAGTGTGTGCAATGTATTGTGTTAGCACTTCAACGCAGAGGGGCTCGTTTCGTCTCATTCTATTTAGGACCGACTTTGTGTCCATTATAGTTCAGCCTGGTGGAAGCCCTTAGACTGACTAGAAATGAAACCGTCAAGTTTGGTTTGATCGTTTGTTTTGGGTTGGTCGTGAAATTCCGATTTTGGATAAGCAAGGAAACCCGAATGGTGGAAACCAGGAATGGTCTGAATGAAGTAGGCGAGGAGGCACCCGTGCGATGGTTCTTCGGTTTCGCTCCGGGAGCATGAGTTCCGACCGATCCTTGTATAGTCGCAACGATTTTCAAAAACGGAAAGTTGTAAATAGTAATTAGAGCCTACGAGACTTGGGTGCTTAGTTTAATATAAATTTAATATAAAAGAAATAGTTGGTAGTATTTGGCAGTGAAACTTAATTGTCACCAAATTTTGCAATTCAAGGTAGCAAATGGTGATAGTAGCATGTGTGCGTATTGATTTATGGTTGATTTGTTGTTGTGTTAACGACTTTTTTCATATCACTTTGTTACTCATTCAGCTATTATCGGCAAATAATTTCATTATAAAATTATTCTTAATTTTGAAAAAATAGCTCCAATTGTTAACATAATTAATTTTGTAAACATACACAAAAGAAAGTGAAACTTCTAAAAAAGTGATTCATATTTTCCTAACAGTCTCAGAATAACGCTACATAAGTATCCCGCCGAAGTATGAGCAGGTAACGCTGCTGCGCCAAAGAACCGTTTTGAAAACGGTAAACTTCTCCTACATAAGTATTGGCTTATATTCAGCTTCAGTTTAATCTTGACTGTAATTTGTCAACCATGTAAGCTCAGTTACTGTTTTCTTGCATTAGATAGTCACGTTTAATGCATAATATGACGACTCTTATGCCAGTGAAAGACATTTCCCCCATTAGCAAAACTACGCTTACAAATAAAGCAAGTGTTAGTGGCATTTCGGTGCACAGGTCATAACGGGTTAGTCCTATGTAGCTAAGGATTAGCCTAACGAGCAAATCAGAATGCTTTTGGCAAACTTTGCCTGAAAATGACACGAACCAAAATTGTTCTCGGCCTAAGCCGAAGATTACAGAAAACGGGAAAGTTACTGAAAGCAAGCATTTTGATGCATCTGCTGTTGACAGTAATGCTCAACTCAATTCTTGCTTAGTCGAAAACATGTTTGCACTTTGACCCTATGCCATGCTTTTGAGTTTCAATTTTTGCTTACATTAGCATTGAGAACAGAATCAAATAATGTTTTTCCATTAGGATATTCTATTTTATTCGATAAAAATCTAAAAATCGACAGAGCTAAAAGATTGAACACTTAGTTTAAATTGTGCAAAATAACCACTTAGGGCCTATTCCTTTACCGGATTAAAGGGTTAATTATAATCGGACTAAGCGGTTTGAAATTATGCTTAAGAATGCCATTCCAAAACCTCCGGATTAAATGGACTTGACTTTTAGTGCGCTGCTTTTTAATCGGACTAAACGGACTTAACTACGAACGCTAATGTTGAGCGTGCATATTAAATCCGTTTAGTCCAGTGGTAGTTTTGGAATGGGTCAGACTAAAATTAAACGACTGACTTATTTTAACTCTTTTAGTCCGTTTAGTCCGATTTGTCATTCCAAAACCTCGGAGTAAAATAAGTCCAATCCGTTTAATCCGGTAAAGGAATTGGCCACAAGTTCAAATTGTGCAAAACTCGTTGGTACAAATTCTTATCTGATTTATCAAAATGCCTAAAAAAGCGTCAATGCTTTATACACCACTCTGCAATGCTGATTTTGACTTTAGATGGGCGTAAAATGCAGTTATTTTTTCATCCGCAGAATCCTCGCGACAGGCCATTTGTAGTTAGTTATTTCCGGAGGCTAACCACAAAAATGGCCACAACTCATGCTATGAACATAGCAGAAAGATGACAGGTATGTCATTGGAAAGACAATTTTTAGCGCTTTCAAATGACATATCACATGATGGCGCATCTTGCTGAAAATAAGTCAAAATTTCACTTTCTAATTTTTGACGTACGTTAACCGTCACGTCACAGGGTCATGTGACCCATCATTTGAAAGTTCTTATAATTTCCTCACAAATGACGTTAAAATTATTATTGTACCACTACCGTATCAAAAGTTATGGAAACTGAAACGATTTTCTAAAAGGGGCTAATTGTACTGATTACACCATGAGTGATCTCTGAGGAATTGAATTCAGGCAAAAATTTAAAAAATTTTGTTCATTTTTCAAATAATGTAACATAAAACAGACTAAACTGAGATACATATAAATAGAGTCTAACTAGTCTAAACTAGACGTACTAGACTTGTAATATTAATAACAATAGAATATCGGATAACATACTGCAAGGCATGTAATTAAAACGGTTATTAAATTGAAAAAATATTTACTTTTCGCAAAAAATTCGCAGCACTAATACCAAAATTTTTAAGAAGGGGAAAAAATGAAATAAATTTAAATATAAAAACAAAACTTTAAAATTTCTGACTGTATTTCAAAAAGTGTTACAATACTCATTTGCACGGTGCTTTCATTTCAAACTTATAACATAAACTTATAGGTTATAAAAATTTAAATATAAATTAATAAATAATTTATAACTTTTAAAGGCTACGGTAGACCCAAAGAAATTTTTTGGAATAAAAGCCATTACATACTCTTTAAAATATGAATCGGACTTTTTCACATGCTATTAAACTGTGCTAAAAATTAAGGCTAAAAATAACTTAAAGCAAGACAAAATTTAATACAAAAAGACCCACACAGTTATGGACTAGGTCAAAGGCTAAGACTGTGTTACATCTAATTGAACCTCTCAGAAAAAATTGCTCTCTGAAAAAATTGCTCCCTGGAATTGAAATGTTTTTCTCAGAAAACTAATATGTTGGCGATAGGGTCAAAGTTCATCATAGAAATTTGAAACACTGAAGTAAGCAAACGCGATTCTAGATCTCAACGGACCTGAAATAACCTAAACCTAAAGTGGTGTACCAAGATCTCTCATTTGCAGGTGTGCTTACAGAGAGAAACCGTCGCGCAGTTAAGGCTGACTGCAAATTTCTTAGAAATTTAATATTTACGCAGGCGCCCCATTCAAAAATACAGTATGCGCAGCAAGCAGATAATGTATATGTAGGTTGATATTAATTATTTGTTGTTGCTAAAGCAGGAAAATCCAACAGAAAGTTCCAGAATCATATGGAACTAACTAATACAATAGGTGTCAGAATCAGAGTCTGTTGGTAAATTGCACTTGTTGAAAAGTTTTGAGAAAGCAATTGACGGTACCACGTTGTTGGTCTTTTAAGTTCCTACAATTTCAGTTTTGTAACTTTTGTGACTTTTGTTATGAAAATGACCACTGGGTCAAACATCACCAGATTCTCATAAGGTCAGGTTGTAAGTACGCGAACTGCAGTGTTTACATATAAAACTAATATGTAGATATTAATCAATAATATCTGTCGATGTCTGTAATCGTAATAGATATCACATACTTGTCTTTAAGAACATAAGGAGAGGGACAAGGACAAGTTATGGTCAACTAGGTATTGTGAACTATTGACAAAATCATTTCTCCAATTTTTAAAAACAATTGTAATTTGAATTGCATAGTTGGTTTCAAAATTTGGATCGCTAGGACAAGTAATTTTCTTGGAATAGCCGAATCAAATTTTAGTAAAATGAAAATAACAAATGATTTTGAATGATATAGATATAAACTTAGAATCTGGCCTGCTAATTTTACTCATGTACACATCAGGCATACAACTTACATAGCTTTCCTACTTTAAACAGTCCTTAATTCATAAGATACAGTTACACCTTTACATTGAATCAAAACTATCTCATAAGCTTAAGGCCCGGTTCCCACTGCACCAAATAAGACACAAAGAATAAGTAGTTAGGCTGTGCCCAGAAATAAGTGTTAAATAAGCCATAAAAATTGAAAAACAAGAGTCGAGCTAACTTTTCAGTATCGACAAATTTTGCTTTTTTAACATTTTGTGTATATTTTTACTTATTTTTGTACTGCTTATTTTTTCTTTATGCTAGTTAGAACTGTGCCTAACTTCACTGAAACCAGACACTTATAGATGTAAAACCGAAATTCAATAAAATAACCTGACGTTCTGAAGCCTGGAAGAAGTACAAAACGCAGAACAGTACCAACAATTTGCAGAAATCTGACAAATGGTAAAGTCCAAAAAGTGGACCTCAGTTTATATACAAAATCTACCGTAACCTTTCTAGAACTTAACCAGTCTACGTATAATACTGACACGTGATTTGCTGTAACCGCCGGTTTCAAATTACAAAGTTCAAACAGTGAAAGTCTCGCGTAGACACGTGGAGTAGCAAAGTTCAAAGAATAAAGTGCAATTATAAAGTTGTGATAAAGTTTTGAATGAAGTTCTGCCAGACAGACCGCGGAAGACACTGTTCAGTTTACCAAATAAACAGACAAGAAACTTAGGCGATAAAAAATATAAACTTTCCAGAAATTGTTACTAAATAATGCGTTTGCTCACCACTAGATATGACTACGAAGTAGGGCAAAAAGTTAGACTTTACCTTCAATTTGAACTATAAAAGTTAGGGTCGAACTCTAACTTAAACTTTAACTTGAATTAAAATACCCTTAGTTTAATTTTAAATTAACTTAAAATACCCTTACTTTAACTTTAAGTGAACTTAAAATACACTTACTTTCATTTTAAATTAACTCAAAATACCCTTACTTTAATTTAAAATTAACTTAAATTAAATTATCCCTACTTCAACTTAAAATTATGTAAAGCTATTTTACAAAAAGTATAAAATAGTCTATGATTATCGGCTTAATTTAACTTCAACTTAAATTACCGCCTGTGCCTTACTTAACATTTTTCTTCATCTTAAATGAAAACGGTTTAATTTTTTGCCCTACTATATTTGATCGTTTCATGTTTGCAGCTGTATTTTAGCTCAGAATGCAAAATTACTAAAAATTAACTAACTTCATGCCTTGATGTCTGTGGGCTTTTTGGCATAACTTTTTAATTTTTTTATTATTGCCATTACTATTAGGCGCAACCTGTTTAGTATTTAATTAAATCTTTTACAGTGGTAACTGGTAATAATGATTTGACTTTAAAACGCTTCCTCATAAAAAATGTTGTGATCATCCACTAAAAACTGAGCTTTTTTAAAGTATTATTATTAACAACTATTATCTTTGCCCGTTAAAGACAATTGCCAACAGAAGGTATTTAAATAATGAAAATGTAACAAAATCAAAATCTTGACTAATAACAAAGTACCATAAGTACAAAACCAAAAAATTAAAAAACTGCTTTTTACAACAGTTTTTGTACTTAAATACCAATCAATATACTTTAAAGCCAAAAAAATAAACAATTGTGCAAACTTATCGTCAGAGCAAAACCCTGGCAACAAAATTACACCGGAACCTATAGATGAACCTACACTGAGAAAATGACAAAACTCGAGCAAAGTTACACTCTTCCTTATAAAACGCAAACTTTTAATAGGAGTTTACACTAGGGATTAATTTAACCTAATTGCAGTCTATTGTGTGCGTAAATGCAGTTAAATTTCTTCTTTATGAGGCTGAAGAGTTAGCGCGCTGTGGGAATCGAACCGGCAACCCTTGGGTCCGCGCCGCAGCAGATGGTAACCGTTGTGTTTAATTGATCAATAAACGATTTCTGTTTTTCACGCACGCCTTTTGTTTATTCTAAATAATTGAACGATAGAAAACGTAATGGAAAATATACAAAAATATTACAATTAACATAAGCCAGTCAACTTTGCATATAGGAAAATAAAAAACCGTTAGCGCTTCCAGAGTTTCTAGCGGTTTCGCAAACTTATATACCATCTGGGGTCTTAATTTTCAACAATAGGTAGTTGTAACTTTTACTCTTTTGTAACTTGTCATCTATCCACGTGTGGTGTTAAATTCAGTTAAAATTTAAATTTGAATTTTCCTTTCGGCCACAACAGGTGTTAATCCGGCCCTGACATTGCCACAACTAAATTCGTGTCTGACTAACGACTTGCAAATGAAAAGGATATTGTTTTTTTGTTTATTCAACATAATAGAGGCACGTGTTTGACCTGACCTGAAAATTTAACCTTACGTAACTAACTTTATTCCGAACCTACGTATATCCCAGCTACTACCGGATATAAAACACTTGAATAATGCAACTGTGTAGTTAAGTCCATTTAGTTCGACCAAAAGCTAGCGCGCTATAAATAGAGTCTGTTTATTTAAGGTGGTAGTTTCGAATTCGCAGCAAAAATTGATGCTGTTACGTGTGCCAAATACCATAAGCTGTTGGCTAGAGCGAATCGCGACAGAAATTGCAAATTCGAAACTACCACCTTAAGTCGTATACCACCAAGAATGGCAGTTCAAAGCAAGACTCTTGTCTAGTTTAGTCGAACTCAAATTAACTCCTTTAACTCCGCAGCTGGGAGTTTACTCCTTTCCAAGTTTTGTTTACGCTTTGGCAACATTTACTTGTTCTATATATTAGAGTGCCTTAGGATTCGAACTGTTAGCTTGGATTGCTAATAGACCATGGTTTTCGACAAAGCACAAATATGTTTACGTTTATTAGTGTCTTTTATTCTTTGTTAAACTTAGGGCGTGTTGCTTCACCGGATTAAACGGACTGGACATATTTTAGTCCTAGGCTTAGGATTGAAATACCAGACAAAACAGTCAGCTGCATAACTTTAGTACGGACTAGAAGAAATTAATTTTCACCAGACTTAAGGTGGTAGTTCCAGAATAGCAGTTTTTTTACAAGAGGCAATTTTCAAAGCTCTTTTTCAGGACAATCAGTAAAGTAGGAATAAAATTACTCCAATTTTTCGAAACAAGACTCGAAGCTGCTCCAATCGTGCTCCTATTGATAAAATCCAAAGTTAAGACTAGCGACCCCATTGGCTTACAGCTCAGCAAGCCAACGTGGTAGCTAGTCTTAACATTGGAATTTTACACCAAATAAAAAATGCTCTGAGTGTTTTTTGGTGTAGTTTACGAAAATTATATTTAGTTTACTTATAGTATATAGATTTGTCTGAAATGAGTGTCACTGCGATTATGGAACTACCACCTTAAAAGCTATAACATACACGATCAATATTACAGGCATGCATAGCCTAAGTTAAGACCGTTTAGTCTGATCAAAAAGCAGCGCGCTAAAAGTCAAGTCCATTTAGTCCGTTAGTTTTAAGAATAGTATTATTAATCATGAATTTTAAATCTTTAGACTAAAATTAACTCTGTTAATCCGGTAAAGGATTAGACCATTGCTTACAGTCGATTTCTCAGACACACAACTAATGTCTGACCAGAAACAGCTGGACCCCGAGAAAAAAGAAACACGCGATTTCACAACCTGTCTCCGGGTTCGGTCAGACTTTAGCAGCCGTACCTTCTAATCTACGACTCTAGTGAATGTACAAGCCGGGTCACTCCATCCTCTGTGCACCCCACTGCTCCCGCTATCCGTGGTCCATCAGCTGCATAAGGAAATCAATAATCGATCGATATGCAAATGAGGCTATAATGTTCAAATAGAAGTCGCAGTCAGTGTCAACAAGCGGTTACAATTTCATGCGTATCATCATTGACGAATCACATAGGGCCAGACCTGAAACAAAATAATAAATTGTGAATAAGTAAAAAAACAAATTCAGTTAAAATTTAAAAAAAGCAGCTTTTGTAATTGTACATGTTAGTAAAATAATACGAACTGTATATATACAAATCCAAAATGAGACATAAGTGGTTCCTTAAAAGAGTTCATTGTGTGCTACTATGTAATTGTCGTTCTTTATGCAATAAATACATATTTTACCTGATACAATCCTTACAGACCTATTAGTATAGCCCTTTCGTACCAATTGCAATCCTTAAAAAACAAAACAGCTACATTAGCTATTTAATTGAGCAGTTCTAAATTTTTAAATTTACTCGATCATGAGAGAACATATTAAAAAAATCATATCTAAAATTAAAAAAGAAATGAGTAAAATCAAAAATAACTAGATACAATAAAACAAAGTACGTTTAAAGCAGCTCACTTCTACCGGACAAATCTTTAAACTGAAGCTTTACCACTGGGTTTTATGAACGCCACCAGACTTGGCGGTTCACTGATCCTAAGCTATCTATCGAAATCAAGCCGCCAAACAAATGGGCCTTGTTTTTGCAGCTTATGATTAACCAAATTTAATAGACTGGAACCATTGATGTAAAGCTTAGATTCGGCTAGCAGTCGCCAAATATAATTTTCCTTACAAGGTTCATAAAAGTTAACTTTTTCGAAAGTTATCTTGCTTAGACAAGGTCTTATAGAGCCTGCGAAATGGATGTTGAAAACGAATACAGCAACCATAAACAATGTAAAATGATGCTTAATGATTTAATATGAATAAACGGTAGGTAGTTTAAACGAGTATTTTTTGTAGCATTTGCGGTTGGCTGCCAATACAGCGTGATTTATTAAGAGTTTTCCAGCTAACCTCTCAAACTGTTCAGTAAACAATTGTGATTCACTAAACAATGGTGAAATAATAGTAAAGTATGATACCATGACGTTACACAGCAAGACCAACTAAAACAAAAGAACTGAAACTAGTGAAACAAAAAAGTCCAAAGATGAGTTGCTTCTAAAAGACAAAAAAATTGCACAATTAGTTTTAATGAAAAATTGCGTTAAAATCACGACACCATAATTTGCGTACGGTGTTTACACCTTGAAGATGTCATGTAGGTCAATTCCTTGGAAGAAAATTCCTGTAAAAACTTGTAATTTCGGAAAAAAAGTTACTCCATTGATGATTTTTATATTAAATCTAGGCTTTAGACACAACTTTTTTTATTGTTTTTTTACTCGAGATTGGCCCTCAAACAAGTTTGGCAGGATTTCGGTTCAGGTAGACTATTTTTACACCGGAAACAAAAAACTTCACGTTTAGTCATTATATCACATATTCGAACAGTGAAAACATTGGTATCACTAACTGATAAGTTCAAGATATCAATTAAAGTATGTAACAAGCCCAATCTGCGGCAAAATAATTCAGAAAGCATCAAGAATTTATTTTTAAGCACATTGGCCAGGGGCCATCGTAAACCTGTTGGGCCAGCTACAGCATTAGGTTATTTACTTGATTTATCTTCCATACAAAACGTCTTCTTTTGCAAAGATTTTAACAGGATTTGACCAAAGTGCACAATGGATACGGGATCAAGACTTAAAATAAGTTATTGCTACAAATATTTAACAGCTAATTGACTTAAATTGCGTAAAATTTAAAAAAGTTATCTCCGGCTGGGCTCGATCCAGCAAACTTTTGGTTAAGAAACCAATGCGCTAGTACTCTGCGCCACGGAGACCACAAAGAAAGATCGTTTAGTTGTCGTTGAATATGTTAGGTACCAGTATTTTAACGCTGTGGGTGGACCTGGGCCAACCTTTAACAAAATTTTCCAAGAGCGAATTAGTCCTAAATTTTATGATTTTGCAAATACGGATTCATGTGCTGAGTTATATAACTGTTTTTGGATCTTGATTAGTATATTTATTGTTGCCGATTTGCTTTAGGATAATTTATATACTATTAATAATATCCTATTATTATATATACATATATACTTTTAGTGAAGTCTTGGGACTCTACTGATCTGTGTGGTCGAGTGGTTAGTTTGATAAATTCTTAACCATGAGGCCGTAGGTTTGATTCTAAGTTGGTCATTTATTGGCAGTCTTTTGCATTTCGAACTTCTCAAAAACAGCCGATTAGACACAGTGAAACTACAAGGCATTTTAGTGTGACAGTTGCATAGCTACTATAGAAGATGTGTGAAACACACTCCGCACAGACACACTTTAACGCTAGAACTGTGTTAAAGATACCAAAATCAAAATTAAAGACCTGTTGGGCTGTGGCCCAACAGGAAAAACTGTTTGATCCATGACAGATAGCTAAATTTTAGAAAACTACGTACATCAATTGCCTTGGATTGCTGACAAGTAAGATTAACTTTGGAGAACTGCTAAATCGTTGTATACAAAAAACAAATGGTACCTAAGTAATTGGACACAGCTCCACGAATCCACATATTCTAGATTAAGAATTCAGACAAATTGACAACTTTTACCAAGTTGGACTTTTCAAAAACTTTTCAAACCGAAAACAAAGGATGTGGCAAAAATTGTTTTGTTGTTACCAAGAGTACATAATAAGGAAGAGTATGACACTTCCCAATTCTAACTGATAGTCCGGAACGCGGAAATAGCCCTTTTACGTCTTGACTTTAGGGGTGTACCCCCCTCGTTTTAGCACACAGCCAGCTTTAAAATAAGGTGATTTTGTGCTGTCACTGCGCTGAAACGAGGAAGCTACCCCGTCCTCCCTGAAATTAAGGCACATCCCTGATTTGAGAGGGTGGTCCCCCCCTAGAATCAAAACATGTCTTGTTTCGAGAGGGGGAACCCCCTAAAATCAAGGCATAAAAGGTCTATTTTGATCGGTGCATTGCTAGTACATTTTTTTACAGTAAAAATTATTGCTAGCCATTTCCTAAAGTCTGACCAAAAATGTTAAACCCTGAGACAAACAAAAACAAGCAATATCATTACCAAAAAACGAATTGCAAACATCAGCAGTACAGCGAGTAGTCACAAAGGTGATGCTGTTTTGTCCCAGGGTTCAACAATTTTTAGTCAAGCTTTAGTCAGTAAACTGATAAGCTATTTATGTAGAACTCCGCCAATACTAATTTGGAAGCTGAAATAGCAAGCGACACGAGTAAAGTATTTAGTCAATATAGACAACTTAAGTTGAATCTTTGCTAATAATTGAACATATATAAATACAACTCTATTCGAATATCAAACAAACAGTTTGAACACATTAAACAGAGTTTACCAGATAAGATTGAGATAATTTTTAAAACATGATATAGCACCCCAGTCAAGCCATAGAAACAAATTACAACCTAAAAGCAGATTAATTGAAGTAAGCGGTTTCAGAAACTTCCTTTCGTGATTTTGTGGTCCTGTTTAATTTTACAAAATGTCACGTACAATTGCTACGATTGGATGAATGCTTAACGCTGGTTCATATTCATCCTAATTATAGGTTTCAGCTGTTTTCGATAAAGTTCGGGATATTTCGGGATCAATATAATACGTTCAAATTCAAAATGAAACGACATCAGCAATATTTGGCTCTGAACAGTAAAAAATATTTTTGTTTTACGCTTCTATTTAACGGCCATAAGAACATAAATTGACTATGCTTGCTTCTTGCGACATTCCTGTACAGTGTACACTATCGCCTTTGACCACTCGACCACGCTGCTTCAATTTTGTTGTCTAGTTGTTATTACTCTGGAAGCAACATGACGAATATGCTGAGAGATCTGAATAAAAATTCATAATTATAAGTTTTTTATAATAAACCTATATTTTGGTTCTCTGAAAAAGTGCTTTGATTTAAAAGTATGAAAAACGCCTTTTTGAAAAAAGAGCAGTCAACTCCCATACTGACTTTACGTACGTACGTACGTTAATTATATAGCCTATATGCGCACAACAGTATGCAGCTGCTACTTTTACACTGCGCAGAGTTGGTTTCAAAACAATAGTTCCTTTTCTAGAAGCTACAATAAGGAATAAGAAGTAAGAATTCAGCTATTCAGACAGCAATAATTACATTTTTCCCCCTTGTGGCTCAATCCCACATCTGCGTCAATTCGAAAACAGTTTTAAGTTTTCTTTCAAAGAATCAGGGCTTACGTAAAACCTTAAAGCACCCTACCGTAACCCTAGAGGGATAACGATAAACAGAAAGCTTACTGAGTCAACTAACCTAATCCTGCCCTAAGTGGGTAATAGTATACTCGAACGCCAAACTCAGCTACTGAAGGATGATGTGAAAAACATGGAAATAAAAAACGTAAGCGTGGTATAAAATAAGCCTCTGGCCAATCAGAAATCAGAACTTGAAGGCTGGAATATTATTGGCTAATTTCTTATTTCTTGCTACTTAGTTTCTTCAGTGGAAATGATCTATGAATCTTCGCTAATAATTTAGGTGCGATCGATTTTGCGTAGGATGTGTTTTGTATGAGCTATGTATATAATGTTGAAATATATAACAGAAAAAGTTGCTTATTAAAATGACTATAAAGACATTAAAAACGTGAAAAAAAATAAAAAATAAAACAATCAAAACAGTAGTGAATAAAACAATAGTGAGTGAGACACTAATAAATGATTGAAATGTAAAAATAAAAAAAAGGAGAAGGTATGAAGAAGTTAATGTATGTAAAAGTGGAAAAATAGGAAATAAAAGGCAAATAAGTTTGCGAACCGATTAAGTAAAGCAACACACGTGAAACAAGTGGAACAACACAACAACAACAAAAGTAAAACAACAGAAAAACACCATGTGTAAGTCAACATTTACTCTTGTTCTACGGGTACCAATTAATACAAATATGTAAAGGTAATAAATTCCTAGTTGTCAAAGTCAATGTAAACAGGCAAATCTTCAGCACAAAAAGGGAATAGGATGTAAAAATAAATATAAGAAATAATATAAAGGAAAATAAGCTTACAAAACGATTAAGTAAAGAACTATATAAAGAGCACTGTTAACAAAACTTTACCTTAACACAAACACCAAATGGCTTCAAGCAGCTGGCAATAGTGTGGGGAATTTGTAAATTTAATATATTTGGTTGTAATCCGTTAAAGAACATTAATTTAATCCGTAAGATTTTTTTGTAGAAACCACGGCGACGAATTTGGCTAGAGTATTGAAATCGAAATGTGCCAAAGAGCAGTAGAAAAAACTGGGACAGAAAGTCAGCTGATGGCTGAAAAAATAGGTCACTGTTCAAGTCGCAAAAAAATCAAAAAATCACCAAAAATCCTGGATTTTAGCAAAAATAAAGCAGAAATCCGAGCAGAAGTCAACGAAATTTATATACAAAATTCCACTTTAGAATAGTAAAGTAAAAGTTATTTAGTTTTACTAGTTATTGTTCTATTTAGAAATATAAGTTTTAGGTAGTATTCAACTGGAAAACTGTGTCATAAAGAGAAACTTGGTCGGTACTAGGTCACTGTAACGTTCAAGTTTAAAAATTGCACAACAGCCAATACATATATGCATTTTAACATTGAAAATTGTTCCTTTTATGTTTAAACTTGGCTACACTCATCGCATAGTGAATCCTTATCACTAATACTGTAGTAGTTGTAGTAGTAGCAGTAGTAGTCATAATGTCTGCCATGCATGTGTGTATTGTAGCACAAACGTGCAAGCCAGTACCTTGCAATCTGACCGCTCGGCCCACTTGGAGAGTTTTTTCAAACGAACCTAATTTTTCGCAACTATCGAACAACTATACCAGCGTTAGATAAAGACTAGTCTCTCTGACTGCAATGTCTAGCTACAGTCGTCGACTAGAATTACATGTCCACTCATAGTCATACAGTACTTGTCCGTTTGTCCGTAAGCACTGTTTTTGACCACAGATGCACTGTCACGCATTGTTATGACGGCAGTAACCTCTGTTCGCATCGATTTATAACACCGTCTCATATAATACCTCAATCTTGAGACTTTGCCCACTTTGAGCGTCTATTAACTCAAAAACGGTGCGTCCGTAGACTCTTAAACTGGCGCATTACATACGTTTGTCCACCATTCAATTCTCTATCGAATGGCATGTACACCATCTTTATACGATGCACTTAAGGTGGTAGTTGCGTTTTTGTGATTCTTATGAAAACTTTGAAGAACAGAACCCACAGAAGAACCCACAGAACTCTGGTTACAAACTGAGCCTGAGCACGAATTGTTGGCACAGTACTGTAAAGGTCAAAATCCCCAGGCATTTCTCTCACTTTTTCAAATATTAACCTATGAACATTTTTATAGGGCTTTAATTACAAGAAAATGCGTTTAATTTTCGTTTAATTTTCGTTTAATTTTTGTCTTTAGGTTATTTTGTCAGAAAACTGACTAGATCAAAAAAGTGCCTGGGTATTTTAGACGTGTCCAAAACCTTACCCAATTTCAGCTCCAACAGGTAATCGTATGCTTCAGAGCTGTGGCGCAAACTTTTTGTAAAAAATCCTAATAATTTTGAAAGGACCTTTCTTTAGCCGCTTGTACTGGAAAAAAATCAAAGTTTAAGTTTCGATGCCTGGTATACATTTAGGTAACATAATGATTGTTCTACTTAAAAAGACCGCTTGTGATTTGAATTTGTAAACGTTGAGCTACGGCTTCCCAGAAAAACACCTGAAAACGCAATTACCCCCTTAACTGGAGCAACACCTGAAAACGCAATTACCCCCTTAACTCGAGCAATAGCCATAAAAAGTAGTAGGTGTCACAGTGCGGCTGCCTAGAAGAAAAACTCACTGAAGGGTTCTTGGAGTTCGAACCTTCAGAGCTCAAATCTAACTGAAAAACCTGGACGACGGGGGAAGGAACTTTGCCCAATCTGCGGCCTACTGCTTTCACTGAAGGAACTAAACTGAACTAACCAATTTCGAGGACTTCAGACGTCAATAGATAGTCTAAAATAGCCAAAAAATACAAAAACACACGCATATATATATATATATTATATATATATATATATATATATATATATATATATATATATATATATATATATATATATATATATATATATATATATATATATATATATATATATATATATATATACATAAAAAATACACCGATCCATGCAAACATACTTCAAATGAAACGATCATTGACAAAAAATAAAACGCACAAACAAAAAATGATAAAATGAAAACACAAAAAAAGCCTGTGTCCAGAAATTCAAGGAAGTGTACACAAAGCCTGGCTGTATAACAAAAACTTAAGGTTCTTTAACCGTGATCTAACTAGAAAACTATAGTCTGACCAAAAAATGTATGTATCTTAATTCATTTCTTCATAACAACTTAGTCGCTTGAGATAACCCGCATAATGTGTATATCATTCGAAAGCTTTTTTGATGGAGATTTTTATGAAATTAAAACATTTACAAAAATTTCGAGTAAAAATTTCTAATGCAAATAAAATTGATTTTTTTCGCCTAATTATTTGAAACCTCATGTATTATATATCATTCGATAGCCCTTAACATTCTGCATCGAATGATATATACAACATGACTACAGCATGCACTTATGAATATTTATCGATTTTTTTAATTTTCGATTTTTCTATTGAAAAACGGCATCTTTGGTCCGTTTAATTCGCTGTAACTCAGCGAATACTTAACCAAATCCGAAAAATTGTGCATTAATGGACGCGTTAGGACCCCGCGCAGTCTGTGAAAGTAATAAAGTTCCAAATTAGACACTAATTTTCTTCAATATTGGTCAGGTTTACAGTCATTTTCAGCTATTTTTAACAAAATTGGCTAAAATGATTATTACCACAAAATAATTCAGTTCTTTAGCTTTCATTTGATACCAAAAACATGCAGTTTTAGCTGAATTGAACAAAGTTATGCAAATAAACTGATTCATGATTCACAGTATGTATGTGCGCCCACAAAAAATCATGCACGCATACCAGCGCGTAGAATGTTTACACGCATGTACATGACACACTGACCAACCACTAATTTTTGACAACTGATGAAAACTGCTATATCTTTTAGCTGCATAACTTTGTTCAATTCAGCTAAAACTGCATGTTTTTGGTATCAAATGAAAGCTAAAGAACTGAATTATTGTGTGGTGATAATTATTTTAAACAATTTTGATTAAAAATAGCTGAAAAATGACTGTAAACCTGACCAATAGTGAAAAATTTTAGTGTCTAATTTGGAATTTTATTACTTTCACAGACTGCGCGGGGTCCTAACGCATTCATTGATGCACAATTTTTCAGATTTGGTTAAGTATTCGCTGAGTTACAGCGAATTAAACGGACCAAAGATGCCGTTTTTCAATAGAAAAATCGAAAATTAAAAAAATCGATAAATATTCAGTTTAGTTAGTTCAAAGCTCTGCCCCTCTCTTCAGTAGGCGATCAGAATTTCTGCTTACGAATTAACTGACGTTCTTACGAACAGAAAAGAACTGGCTTTGAATCATTCTGCATTTAGGTACGCTCCTAAGACATGAAGTGAAAGTGTGTTTTTGACGTACCTACATAAATAGTCCAGAACGGTTAATCTGCATAATACTGAGGAGTGATGACTTATTCACCCGATATCACATCTAAGTGCTGTCTGGCTGGATTTCACAGAAGGTGTTTAATTTAAAGCCAGTCAATTTAAAGTAAAACATGTAATCGTAACAAGCTCTTCTGCTGAGTAAGAAGGGGTTACCATGTGAGTTCAGAGTGTCAATATTCCGTAGGAAATATTAAACGCGGCCGTTATTTGTGAATAAACAGATTTTTTAATCCCGTTTTGTACACATCTACTGCTGAGTTGCTCCACAGCCTTACTGATTACTGATAAACTGTTACATTTATCAAAACGAGCAACCTCGTCTATTGAGTATGTACTGAGTGAAAAATTACTATTTTATGACGCTGAATATTTAACACAAAAAAATGAACGCATGCGGTAATTTTTCAACAAAACGAATTGACGCAGAACGAAACGAAACGAAACAGATTGACGCCGTTAACGAGTGTTGTGAGAAAAATAATTTTAGTAACTTTATTTTACATTTAAATTGTACATAATACTATTCTAAGCAGAGGTTAGAGTTTGATTTTGCAAAAATATAAAAAAGTGTGTTCGTCCGGAGATCGAACCCGGGATTTATCGCATTCTGAGCGAGAATCAATCCACTAGACTAACGATCACCACGGTTCAGAATTTGAAATTAGGCATGACGTGATTCAATGTCAGTTGGTATACAAAATTATCAGCGTATGAACATTAACTATAAGTAAAACAATATTTCATCGCATTATGCAATCATAAACGTAAAAAATGAATTATTATCGTAGAGTAATAAAATCAGTACAAAAGCTTTACGTATTTTGAAGTACTTTACGTAAGTCATTTTGAAGTTGTGCAATAACAAGAGTTTTAGAGTCAATCCTTCTAAGCCCGGTTGGCTCAGATAGTAGATCGTCTTGTATCTACTGAGCATCTGCCTACAAATCAGAAGGTCGGTGGTTCGAATCACCCCGGGCTCTTTGTTTTGATTTCGCGATGTCCAGCGTTCTGTCTTGCGAAATTGCATTTGCACAGTGAGACCGACCTACCTACCTAACCAATGTAATTTAACGTATGAACATCGACCTACCAGAAATTACATAGGATTTCAGAAATCTGAATATAGTACGCGGCCCCTGAGGGGGCCGAGTAAAAAATACACATATTTTTTTCATTGCAATGCTCTATTTCATTTCAAACCATCATTTTAGACTGGTGTATAAAGTTAAACATCTTTTGTGAATTATCTAATTCTAGCTTATCGACCTGAATAGCTCCGCCCGAAATTGCCCCTCAACATTTTACTCAGAGGCCTCCCTCCTAGAAGCAAAACGTTAAAGGACCTATTTCAACCAAATCAGTGTAACGGCTGATTAGGTAGAATAGGGTAGAGTGTTTTTTCTTATTATGTACTCTTGATAGGATGCAACTTATTTTACAAGTCCACTATTTTCTTGTACAAACACAGGTAAGGTTTCAGCTAGTGTTAAACACTCTTCTACAATTAACTCTAAACATATAGTTTAACTAGTATATAACTAGATAATCTTTACTTTACTAAATTTTATTACACTAATTATCCGTTTGTATATACAGCAAATTTATCAGAATTAACATGAAAAAATTTGTTACACAAACTATAACTGACTTTTACGTAATAAAAATAAGTGGAACAGGACGATAGAAAGACTAGGCTCTAAGAATTCTGGAAAATTTGTATTCCAGACAAACTTTAATCTTCGAACAAACTTAGTTTTGACTAATTATTAACAATGTTCCAGAAAACACTTTTTGACCGTTACTGGTAGTTTAAGTTTCAGATAAGAGCTAAGATTTGTTAATTAGTAACTATTTTGGGCTCAAGCAATGCAGCAGACGTTTTATTAAGTGCTTTATCCATTAAGCGTTTTCTCAAAAACAAGAGCGGTCGCAGAAGTTCAGACGATTAGAACTTATCTGCTTATGTTTAACTTATCAGGTTGCATGAATTAGCTATTTATCCTTCTTTCATCCTATAAGGTCTACAGTTTTGTTTTCGTATTAGGAACCTACTGTTACTGTCGGACTTAGTTTAAAACCAGTGTTTTCTAGCCTAATATGTCGAAAATGCCTCAAGTTTGACGTAGTAAAGTGTAAACTTTAAAGTAGTTCGTTATAGGATCAACTAAAGCATCGCGTAATGGTTATTGCCTCATTATTTTGAAATTTTTGATAGTCGATAAAAAACCATTATATCGGACTTGCAATCAACCCGTTTTTTATTCATCACTATGGATTAACGACTTGAACTGCAACTTTTTTGTGTTCTTTAATACGTATTAAGGTATGTAAGGTGTAGGTATTGTTTAATTAGTAGAAATAGACTGGAGTGAAATGCAAGCATAGTAGGTACCATAAAATTAGTACCAAATAAAGAAAGGACACACGTTTCATAAATATCATTCTATTACACTTAGGAACGGAGCAATTTTTCAATTTAAAAGCTCAAAAATGAGCAGTTTGAAGCTATGTAGTACTACGAAAAAATTGCATTTAGACAAAAAACATTACAAGATTTGCTACTCAAAATACCCTGGTTAACATGCTTGAATCAACGACGATGATTTGCTTAATAAGTACTGAGTGAAAAAAGACTGTTTTGCGACGCTGGTGTGACAAAATTGTTTAACCCGGCCCTAATTGTTTTACACTAAAAATTTCAATATTCCCGTCGTTACAATTCTGCTGCAGAGTTGTGGAAGTGAAAATAGCTGAATGATGCACACAGCATTTGCGACCGCCATCACAGACTATATGTACCACGATCCCTGGGCAGTCTCAGAAATGTCAATTCGGGCCACTCTTCTCTTTGATCTAATGTCGAAGACCTGAGCTAACTGTCTGTTTTCTAGGGCATGAAGCAAGTCGTCGATTTGTGCCAACAATTTTCACATTCCTCTCTCGTTATTTTGGCTCTGTATCTCCATCGTCGTAGCAGCGGGCTATGACTGTGGCAGCAGAGCTAGACAAGCACGTTTCGCTCCTTCCGCGACAGGGACTTTTCCTCAGACAGTTTTAGTCCGGGCATTTGCTGTTTCTCTGAATGGCGATGCAAACAGTTTTCCTTAATTTCGACCGTATTTTTCGTCGCTGGACTGCTGCTGCTGTTTTAAAGTTTTTTCAACATTTTTTGGCGCATGTGTGTTGCCTGCTTTGCTATGTCGTCCATGTTTAATGTAATTAATATTTCTGATGTATTATGTTCGAGTAGTAGTATTTTAGTACGAAATGAAGAATCAAAGAATCACCAAAAGTTTATACAGCCAATAGTAGCAAAAATCACGCCACCTGTTTTGTCTCAAAGTTCAAAAATTTATCGTTAGACTTTAGCTTTGATTCAGTTCTGAATCTAAAATTGTATTTGCAACAATGTTAGTATCTGATTAGGATTTAAGATTAGTAATTTTAGGATTTTTTAATCAGTTTACGATACGAAAGTTTAAAATATAAACTTGCTTTGTACTCGCTGATGCAGTATACCGACACCGAGAAGCAAGGGTGAACATTATTCTACATTATTTTGTATTTATGTTTTTTCTAGATTAAATGCAAGACTATGCTGTTTTTGTGAGCAGTTTCATACGTTGTTGATATTTTTCTTTGACGTTAACATCCACATAAATTTAAAATATATTTGTAGAATTTGCTAAGATTTTTGCAGGATAGCTTTTTCCAATTTTTCGGCTTTATTGTACATATTGGACTGGGCAATCACTTTTTAAATACCAAAACTGTAAGGTGGCCTAAGTAGGACCCTTTTGCCTAGTCTGGACTGTATCTGGTCATGGGGGTCACTTTCGCCCCTGATACCGGGATCCGCTAAACGTTAGTTAAATTAGTTAAATATAAATATAAATAGGTTTTACCGGCCACTAGAGATCATGGCTGACACCCAAAACCTCCGCCTAACAGTTGGAGGTGAGACGGCCGACGGGATGTCCATTTTCCGTTAGGTTGTCGATTGTCAGGATCTCACTGCCTCCGTTGGTCAAACCATGATTTGGAAAAGCTGTCTGTCTATATCTCAGTATATATGCTCATTGGATTAGTGTCCTGGCAGTGGTCTTCTTTAGGTATTTAGCAACCGGTCAAATCTGCTATATTGTAATTTAACTGGTCAGCTAATAGGTACGGTATGGTCTATGGCGCCTATTCCTATCTTGGGATGCCCACCTTCTCCACTGTAATACCTGCATTGTCTCCCTAGCTTGACGGCAACTAGTTTAGTTCTCGTGTCCTTCGTTCGACTTCTTTTTCCTGTCGCTGCCACAGTAGCTACATGACCTTACATTTGATTTGTCCGAGCGAATTACACGTCGTACGTGTATTTACTGTAGCAACGGAGTGTGTGTGTTAGTGTTGAGTGTTGTGTGCGAGCTTGCCCAGGTGGCCAGCCTCTTTTGTTGAGGTTAGCATTTTTAGGTTACTGTAGCGCCCAAATGACAAGATGTTGTTTATTTTGTTTTCCACAGGACAAACCGTGAAATTTTTTATGACCGTTTTGTGTCAAAAATGTTGTAAATAAATTTATTCAGGAATTCTTGAAAAAGAAGAAGCACCTGAAAAATTCCACCCAGAACCAAGTAAAACGCACTTTGGCGGTAGTTTTAAAAAATATTTTAAAGTATGCGTAATATTCAATTAATGGTACCTGATTTAGGATGTTTTCAAGAGATTCTCGTAGAGGGCTGATCCAAACCTGTCGGAAAAATGCCAAATATTTATTTTTTGTTGGTCGCTTTTGGCTGTGAAATGACAAAACTTTGGCAATATAGTCCTTGCCCAAAATTATATGAACATATATTAAGAAACTTGCCCAAAAGTTTCAAAAAGTGTAATGGCTGTATTCACCTTTTACATGTTTGTGGGTTAACCCGAAGCGTAAAATTTTATTATCCATGCATGTTTATGCATGTGCATGTGCATACATGACAAAAAAGTTTATGTTACTGGTAGCTTCGTTACCCAAAAATGCAAAGCTTTGTGAAAATCTGAAAAATTTTTTGCAACAGATACAATATCATTCTCATTATCAAAAACAACGATAAATTCAAAATAGCCAACTGTTTATATTTTTTTCGATTCTCAACAAGTCTTACTTTTTAAAGCATAGATCTTCAACAAATATTCGTCTTCTACGAAATTAACTGTGTAACTCTAACTTTTTTAAAAGTCATATGGGTAATCAAAAGTTTAAAAAACGTTAAGCAACATTGACAAAAAAAATCAGTTTTTTCAGCTTCTTCGTTAGTTAGTTTTTGGCTTCTACCATTTTTGTCAACGGTTTCTTACATTAAGGGGGCAATACGAGTACCGGAGGTTACCTCAAAACAATGAAAAGAACTTGATAAAAGTAAAACTTCGCTAGACAAATAAGTATGGTATAAACAAAAAACGCATACGGCGAAAGTTCAGACTACATGATTATCAAGTGACTCTCAGAACACTGTACTTGGGCGAATTTATCGAATTTATTGAACATCAAATCGGCTATAACAATAACTCTACTTTTACACTTGACATCGACATGTAGCTTTTATGCTTCTCTACTTCAACGTTGTTCTAGCTTTTAAAAATTTTGCTGGGTTTGGAAAGAAATTGCCATAGTGTGTTTTTGAAGTCGAACTCTGATAAATAAAAATCATATAAAAATATTAAATATTTTTAGAGTATATTTTAATAAAATAGGTTATTACTGTGCATAATTTTAGAGAAAAGTAACATACCAGTAATGTGTAATCAATTGCAGAAAAAATGGTTTTGCATTCACACCGCTTTATAATCGAGTCCGAGGTTTCTGAAAAGATTCTTTCGCTATTTTTTTGCACAGAATGCAATAAAATTGTTTTAATTATTAATTATGATCAATAACAACTGCTTCCCAAGGGACAACAACTGCTTACCAACTTGACAGTTAGGACGCTTGGATGCTGACGAACAGTCTGGCTTCTACAGTTACTGTGTGCGTAATATTTTACGATATTGGAACTTTATCGCAAAAGTTTACCAAAAATTGAAAAATTTAGAATATAGAAAAGTTGAAGTTGAATAAATATTAAAAGACTGGGAATATAGAAAGACTAATTTATGAAATTCGAAAAAAATTGAAACATTAAGAAATATACGTAGAAAGAAGACTAGAATAAACTTTAAAAAAATTCAGCAAAAATGGCTGACTTTGGTATTATTCTGAAAGAACTTTTGAGATTGATTGCACGTGACTCTATTCATCTAGGAAGTTTTTGTTTTTGTAGAAAATATTGTGGACATAGTGGGTGGCTAATTCATTTTCCGCTATTCTTTTTGCTACTGTTAGTCCCTTTTTTGGCTGCGAAATGATTAGACTGTATTTTATTCTTCGGGCATAAACTTTTTTAAACAGTACACAACGAGCTATTTCAAACAGAAACCAACTTTTTAACGCATACTGAAATCCCAATATATGGTTGCCTATGTATTAGTGGTCAAACTGTAATCGAGTTTGATAAAAAATATGTTCGCATTTACAGGACTTTTAAATTCTGCAGTTGATGACGCAAGTTTCGGAGCTATTGGTTTTTTTATGTCTGCTTGGAAAACTTGACTGCAAATACATACGCATTATGTACCATCAGATGCAGTACTGTCACGTTGATAAAAAACATATTGTGGATTCTTGGTTTTTGATACGCAAGCAAAAAATGTCGGTGAAACTACACCAACTGCAACAGTTACTCTGTTTTACTTCAATGACTGCAGAAATTTAGTATTTGATTTGCACAATCAGTTTCCGAGTTCACATGAAATGTTTGAGGTACTTGCTTTGATATATCAGCTTCCGTTGTCTCGTCTATGTTTAGTCATTCCGAAAATAATTTTGATAGTTTAGGTGAGTACTCACTCTTTTCGTGAATTTACGGCTCCAGCTTAAATAATTCGAAAAACACTAGTACAAAAATTCATAATGTAGTTGAAATAGTTTCAAATCGCTGTTTAAAAACTTCAAAATTTGCTGGCGTCGTCAACGCGGTTGTAATTGAAGTTATGTAAGTTTGGTCAAGCCTCACAACAAAAACTAAAAATTGGTTTCAGGGTTTTTCAAACCCGTTCTAACACGTATGTATGTAATCTGCAGTTATACTTTAACAAACGCCGAGTCTATCTAGTCCACTGGAACTGTGCCGCCTAACTAAGCTGTATTTTGCCTCTACTTGTAAACTGTATATGTTCTAGTTTTCGAACAGCTAAGAGTAGTCACTACTCTTGTCACCTGTTAGCAGTTTTTGTATTGCTGCACTTCGATTTATGTGAAGTAAACTTTATAGCTTATGCTGTTTACTCTCACATTTTGGTGACCCTGGAGTGATACCTTCCGCATGGCATACCGCAATTGCCGCAAAGACGTTCTCCTACGAACGCTTCTCCTGCTACGTGGCCAGGACGATGATTTCCAGGCTCCAACGACGAAACGGGCCATTATTGAGCTCTTGGACGCAGAAGAGCCAGCTGCGGTGGCACTCGCACTCCGACTTTCTCAGGCTGGACCACCGCCTGTCCCAGTGGCCCAAATCGCCCAAACCTATCTAAACCGGAACTACCGTCCGAGGCTCCCTAACTTTTACCACAAGGATCCGCGCGTTTGGTTCCAACAAGTCGACGAATTACTCGAGGATCAAGATGAAGCCGTAAAGAAAAAAAGTCTACTAGCCGTTCTTCCTACAGACGTTATCTTGGACGGTGGTTTTGACATCAACAAATCTTTTGCTGAAAGCGTTATCTCGCACTTGTCTGACAGCGACCAACGGCGCTTACGACAGCTCCTAAGTGCACAGCAGGGGAGACCGTAAACCAAGCGCTGCGCTACGCCACCTGCAACGACTCGCTCCAGCCAACGAACAGCTGGTTCGGCTTCGCTTTCTCGAGATGCTACCTGAGCAGGCGCGCCTCGTGTTAGCATCGCTGTCGGACCTGTCGATTACTCGGTTGGCAGACATTGCCGACAAAATGTTGGACCAGTCGTCAACTTTGTCCACGCAAACCTGCACTGTGGATAAAGATGACACTATAAGTTTGCTGGTAAACAAGATCGACGCTCTCACCGAAAGAGTCAACCGCCTATCCATGAACAGAGGTCCCCGCCCAGATCAACGAGGCCGTGGCGCGTACCGCCAAAGGTCCCAAACCCCGCGGCGCGTACTAACATCACTACCAGACGTGTGCTACTACCACGGGCGTTTTGGTAACGAGGCTCGAAATTGCCGTCTGCCTTGCAAGTGGGCACGTGGACACCACGCGGGAAACGGGGCAGCTCCCTTGGACAAGCAGCCGGCCGGGGAGTGAACGCTGTTTATGTGGCTGTGGCTCCTGTAGCAGCTTTTTGTATTGCTGCACTTCGATTTATGTGAAGTAAACTTTATAGCTTATGTTGTTTACTCTCACAGCAACAGCAAACAGTTTGGACTTCATAAATGGTTTAGAGCATTTAAGGGGGTAATTGCGTTTTTAGGTGTTTTTTTGAAAAGCCATAGCTCAGCGTTTACAAATTCAAATCACAAGCGGTCTTTTGCATTAGGTAGAACAATATCTTTCCTAAATGTATACTATGCATTGAAATTTAACCTGTGATTTTGTTTCCAGTATAAGCGACTAAAGAAAGGTCCTTTCCAAAATGTTACAATTTTTTACAAAAAGTTTGCGCCACAGCTATGAATCATACGATTACCTGTTGGGGCTGAAAGTTGGTAAGGTTTTTGACATGTTTAAAATCCCCAGGCATGTCACCCACTTTTTTAATAACTAGTCAATTTACTGAGAAAATAGCTGAAAAGCAAACGCACCGAAAATTTAAGATAATTACTTGTAATTAAAACCCTCTAAAAATGTCCACAGGTGGAATTTCGAAAAAGTGAGAGACATGCCTGGGGATTTTGACCTTTACAGTACTGTCCCAAAAATTTATGCTCAGGCGTCACTTATAACTTGAGTACTGGTGGCGCAAAGTTTACATAGAAATCACAAAAACCTCAAAAACGCAACTACCACCTTAAGTCTCAACTTCTAAAAGTGTATTTGATACAAAAACTAGATACTCGAAAGACGTACTTGTTCAATCATGAACGGACGTTCGACAGTAAAAGGCCGCTGTAAGTAAACCCATTGCACACTGCAGCGTAGCATTACCAACCGTACGGAGGATGTATTTTACGGTTGTATAAAGTTTTGTTAATTTTAAAAAAATATGCAACTACAATTGTTATTTGCTGTGCAGCACAGCGACATCTTCAAAATAACAAAAATATACCTTGCGGAGCTTAGGAGTGACGCCTGGCGGCTTAGACAGCTTTTCTAACGCTTAAACAGTCGTATTTTACATGTGTTACAGTAAGCTTGTAAATCATAAGATTAACAATTTTTGGCAGACCCTTTTTTAGACAAATTAGTATTTTTGTTATCAAATTGAATGACTGATTAACTCTGGATAGGAACCCTGTTCCTTTTATGGGCAATTTGATGGCTTACTTTGAGTTAAACCAGAAGTTACAGTGTATATTGCACACATTGGGTGGAATGGGGGTGACCAAGTTAGTCAGCGATTACGAGATAATCGCGCGTTCATCTTCAATTTTTAAACGAATGATTATCTTCACTGCAGAATGCGATCAGACGAGCACATTCTCAACGTGTAGAATTCGTAATGACAAAACTCTGTCGTTCGTTGAAAAAAATAGTCATGATTCTGGAAGGCTGCTCAACTTAATCAGTGGTGTTTATCTTCTAAAAAATTTCAATGGAAACTTAGATGAGCCTTATGGCAAGTCTAAGTCTACAGAAAATGAAATTTACTGAACTGATTCCCATAATTTTGGTACCAATGGACTTCTCTTGACCTCGGAAATTCAAAAATACAATCTTACGTAATTACATATTTTTTGAAAATTAATTTTTAATGTTTTTTGCAAGATTTCTGTGTCTGTCCCGCATAATTACCTAATAAACTAATTAATGAAGTATTAATAATTAGTATCGATGATTAATACTTAATAAATTAGTTTTTCACAAAAATAAAACAGTAATTAAATAAACCCTGTTGCTAGCTGAAAAATAATCGCTGGGTAAATGATAATCACTGACTAAAAAATAATCACTGCCTAATCAGTCTTCCAGAATAGCGTTTAGTCAGCTTTTAAACACTTGATCAGTTAATCACTCGTTTTAGAGCGTTTTCAATACGAAAAATCGGCTGACCAACCAGCTTGCATGAAAACACACACACTCAGATATACGTAAATGAAAAATTTTCTAGAATACTGATCGAAATAGTCAGAGTGTTTAGCCCGCGTTTATCATCACGGCTGAAATTGGGCAAGTGGTCAGTTGAATATCATGACGGCTGTATACCGTCTCGGCTGTTTATCACAACCCACCTCCTTTATGCATGTATTTCAGTTACCAACGCGATTAGGTAAGCTTTCATCTCAATTTGTTTGCACATGACGGCTAAGCAGTTTGCCAAAAATTGCTTAATA
Organism: Trissonchulus sp. WLG1_4; assembly: GCA_030248245.1. NCBI lineage: Eukaryota > Metazoa > Nematoda > Enoplea > Enoplida > Ironidae > Trissonchulus > Trissonchulus sp. WLG1_4. The sequence goes on from JASANF010007810.1 coordinate 94,441, forward strand.
GTGGTATTAGTTTTCAACTCCTACCGACCTGTTAATTGTAAATCACTCAGTATTTTACCGGCTTTCCTCTTAATGAAACAATATCTGTGTTATTGACAAGCGAAAACGACTTAATCTCCCATTTTCTGATACCTGATGAAGAAAGTATATTCAGTTGTCAATTAAAGCAGCAAAGGTTATATATATGATTACTTAAGCCTAATAAGCTTAAGGAAGTTTCGAGAAAGTTACTTTACGTCAAGCTACAAACTAAATTTGACTTAATGGCAGATTTAAAATCAAATGGCTCAATACCTATGACCTGATTGTGATACCCGTGCTAATTGCATTGAAAAACAAGTGAAAATTAAACAGTAATTATTGTGTTAGACTTAATTATACGTACAACAAGTTAATGTAGTAACGAAATGACATTTTACATGCTAGACACTATAGCGACATTATGAATTTTACTTAAAATCAACAAATTGTTAGCTAAGCAGCGTATGTGTCAAAATGTACGTACAACAACCAAATTAGAGATATGAGGTTATGCCTTGAAGTAGATACGGCCTGAGAAGGGCTCAATTAGGAGGTTTTTAGCGGTCCCAAGAATAGCAGAGGCTACATGTAATCTTTCAAAGCTGCTTTAAAACATCTTAAAACCCTTGAAAATAAGTCCAGCCTGCAGAGCTGACACTGGAGCAAATTATGTATTTGACTATTGTTATTGTCGTAATGAATTCGCTGTTATTGTTGATACTTTTGTACTTGGTAAAATCAACGATTCATAAGTTCAATAACGAAACTTTAACTAAATTTGTTTGTAGTTTTGTAGCAGTTTGTCAATGGAAAAAGTTTTTTATGAGTGAAGTGACTAACTTTATGAAACGACACCATATCACAGTATCACGTTGTCTAAGAGCCAATTCATACGAGGTCGCATTTTGCTCTGTGGCGTAGTAAATCCATGGTGAACGTCATGGTGCATGAGCGGTCGCGCGAGCAAGAGCAATTTATGACTAGAATGCTCACACTGTCTGCTGCAGTCATTCCACATAATACAGGAGCCAGTGTGAATATTCTAACTATAGAATGCGTCCGATCGTGTTGCCAGTCATGTGCCTTCGTATGAAATGGCCTTTACTAAAGTGAAAGTACCTCTGTTGAAGAGATTAGGAAAATATCTCACGTGAGAACACTGCTATTTCTGTTGACGTTCGAACCATACTATATATTGGAACCTTGTTACTTTCTCTTGAAATATACACTTGCCTAATAACGAACTTAACTAATTGTAGTTATTGCTAAAATTTCAGTGTATTTTAATACTGGGCTACAAAACGCACTACAGTAAAGTCAAAAGAGTTTGATCAAACGCACCTGTGCAAAGTGCAAAATTTATAGAAATTGTAGCGGTTTACTTTTGGTACATATAATACCCATACAGAACATTTTCTATCAGTTCACTCAGTTCATCTCAGTTCATCTAGCTAGGTACTCTAACTTACGGAGTCTATAATTGCGATCAGAAAAGGTCTTACCAGCGCCACAATTTACACAATTTTATGTAGCATATCGCCAGTGCGAGGGCATTGCAGTACTGACCAAAAATACTTGCCACAGACTCCGGAGCCCGGGCTCCGGAGTCAACGCGGAGTCGGTGTCACTTGATTCTAGAGTCAGCGGAGTCGGTGTCACTTGATTCTAGAGTCAGCGGAGTCGGTGTCACTTGATTCTAGAGTCAGCGGAGTCGGTGTCACTTGATTCTAGAGTCAAAGTGCATATAGAATATAATTCAGAGTAGTGATGTGGATCGGATCACCGATTTTGGGGTCGGATCGGATCGGATCGCTGAATTTGCCGAATCGGATCGCCGGATCGGATCGGCTTTAAAATATCGGATCGGCGATCCGGATCGGTAGTATAAATTTTGAGTCTCGACCACAAAATTTCGTAATTTGCCAAAAATTTTGCGTAACTTCAAAAACTTTTCGAGCGATCAATCAAACGCACAAGTATACCTAACTACTACTCAAATTATCAAAATATCGGTTTTATATTAGCGAAAGCGTACAGTGTATGCGTCCACCATATTTAAGTGGAGGCGAGGTTTCTCTTCATTGAGGTTGCGTGAAGACGCGTACTAAATGTGTGATGTGAAATGTTTAGAAATATATATCTTAATTTTTGCTTACAAAAACAATCTTTCAACATTCATTCCTTTCGTTAACACAAGAGTTGGGAATCGACGCGGATCAACACTTTCTACCCGCGACCCAACCCAGCCCGTGGTTTGACACTTGTGGGTGACCCACGATCCATCCCGCGCTGTCAAAGTTGACCACGACCAACTTTGACCCACCATTTTAAGATACCGTACCTGATGATCGATCGTTTTTAGCAGATATCCCTGTACAATTTGCACAGTGTATATACAGCTGTACATTGTTCACATTGCTACCTACTTTAACCGAATGGTGACCAAATTTATGTACCCAGATTGGATTGAATACGTGAAAAAATTTAAGAAGTTTTTCGCCGGTTTGACAAAATGCAGCGACCCGCGCAGCCTGAAGTGGGTGTGTATACCCAAGGGTTGACCCACGGCTCAAATATTCCGATCCAACCCAACCCAACTCGTGGGTATCCACGACCTGCGGTAGTGACCCAAAATTGTCAAGACATTTCCATTCCAATTAATCAAAAATTTTGGTCGTGGAATTGTCTAAGTTGCTCTCATTACAAAAATGCCATAGTACAAACTCATTAAATTTTTAAAGCAATATACTCATTATAATAAATCATACTTGACAATATTTCTACAAAAGGTTTTTTAGCTTTCATCAAGGTTACGTAATGTTTAATCGGATCGGATCGGCGGATCGGATCGGATCGACCGATCCGGGCCTGGATCGGATCGGATCGGATCGCCAATCAAGCATCCGGATCGGATCGGCATCAAAATTTCTGACCGATCCTATCCGATCCACATCACTAATTCAGAGTTTATCAAAGTTTATCATACTTCGACTCCAGTCCAGAATCAAGTGACTCCGACTTAGTAAGCAATTGTAGTAGTCTGCAGCATTAGTAGTCTGTAGCAAGCAATTTAGGCGGTACTGTAGAGTGTAGAGTAGGTATAGTGTTGCACATGCTTTGGTTAGAGTATCCTAAGGCAACAGAAAAGCTGTCCGGCATTTTGTAATAAAATGCTTACGGATAAAGATACAGCCTTAGGCCCGCTTCACTTCATACTTCGTCCTCAAAGATACAAGGACAGAAACAAGGGCGAACTTTGCCAAATGTGAAAAAATTGGCAATTGTTTTGGCTCATTGCGCTCAAACTAGACCTGACTTTTGCTTGACTCATACAAATTTGTGCAGCACCAGGCCTTGCCTTTTTTACACTTAATCAGGGACAAGACGACAGAGACAAAGATACTGAAAAATATGAACTGGACTCAAGGATCAAACATTGACACCGCCTAGGTCTACGGTCACTGTCTTACCTGGATCAGAGTTTATCAGCTGATTAATAAAATATGCAAAGTGCAACTTTCCACAAGACAAGTTTAGCAGGGAAGAAAACTTGCAACGTAAAGTTTTCACTAGCGATTTTGGGTTACCTAGTCTTGCGCGGGTGAGCTCAGAGCACGGCTGGGTCTAACCTTCTGACTCTTTGCCCTACCATGGCCTAGTTTTTGTTTTGACCTTCCCTGTGATATTCAGCATAATTTTCAGCAACTTTTCTTCATCATAATAACTCAACTTTTTAGAAAAAAATGAACTTGAAATTTGCAAAATTTACTTATCTGATTTATAGGAGCGAAGAAACGTCACTGAAAATTGTGAAAAAAACTATTACTAGTTATTCATTATATGTATTTGTTTTCATTTATAATGTACATTACATGTTTTTATTTTTAATGGTAATGTTAATAAGTTTTGTTTTTTGTAATAATTATCATTTAGTTAGTTAAGTTTGTCGTTTTCGCACACGGCGTCCCCCGTGGATCGATGTAAAGTTGTGTAAAATAAGAATCAGTAAAAAGGTGTCTAATTTGATTGCAAAGTTTTCTTTTTTGCCCCAGTTTCTGCAGGCGAACTTGTCAATTTTCAAGATTATTAAAACTTGTACCCGTCGAGGGCCATTTTGTTTCAATAGATGAGCGTCTTCACTAAAAAATGACGCAAATAAAAACATCCAATCAAATATATTAAGAAAATTGTTTACTTTGAAAATAAAAAATGTTTCGGTGTGATTCAGTCAGGTTTAGCCTAAGGCTTAATCAATTGCTGTCACTTCATATTCATACAGTTGTTGTTATGAGCAAATGATCATTTTAACTGAAGTAGCTGTTAACAAAAGTTGTTTATAAGTTCACAAGTATGGCTGAAAGTATATATTCGAACTTAAGCTAATAAGGTATTACAGGCAACGTGGTACTGTAGAGAAGTGACGAAGATACTCTGCAGTGGCGTTTTAGAAGCAAAATAAGTATCTAGTATCTACAAATGGCACAGGTCGCTGACACAAGGTCACCACGATAAGAAAAAATGTCTTTTCTCCAAAAAAGTTCAAGAGTTCATTTTACAAAGGTGTTTATGCTAAACCAAGATCTTACGTAACATGTCTGTGCAAAAAAGTTCTCATTTTATCGGCGTAGCCTACGACGAACTTTCATCCTTCACAGAAAGTGACGAACGCAGACCGAAAAGTGACGAAGCAAAATTTTGTGTTTATTGCATTCAGAAGTCGACGTTGACAAATTGTGCCAAACATAATTTTTTAGCTTTGCACTTCGCAATTTTTTAGCTTTTAGACTTCCGCTTTCGGATGCAATAACAAGCACAAAAACTTTTTGGCCACCGTCGAGTTCGGACTAGTATCGGGAATTTCCTGTGGACTACTCCAGCTGCGCAGCTGCAGCTAGTGTTCGCGGTAGTTTGTTTCGATCGACATTGAACAATTAACTCAGAACTGGCGCAGACTTGGGGAATCCGACTGTTTAATTAAAACAAAGCATTGCGATAGGCAGTGAATGCTATTGACGCAATGTGACTTCTGCCCAGTGCTCTGAATGTAAAATTGAAGAAATTTAACCAAGTGCGGGTGAACGGCGGGAGTAACTATGGCCCTACAGGAATACCATCACTAGAAATTCGGCCGAGGTTAAAGCATACTGGAGAAGTCAGCTGGGAAACTGCATTGACGGGCAAGGGTTAGCCAATATCAGCGAGACCCCCACTGTAAACACATAGGTTGCGGACGGTACGGCACTAATGGCGTCTCACTCCTACATCAAGGCCACCAGAGTCAGAGGCAATTTGTGGCCTACTGGAGCGCGCAGTAGCAGAGGCCGTGGGGAAACAGCCAGGTGTGATGCGGGATGCAACGTCAGGGAAACCCTGGGCCACATCCTGCAGAACTGCCACCGTACCCATGACCAACGAGTCCGAAGGCATGACCAATGCAATATCCTCCTGAACCAAAAACTAATGGACCTAGGATACAAAGCATGGTTAGAGCCTAGCATTCCAACATCCGAAGGACTCCTGAAGCCAGATATAGTCGCCGTAAAGCAAACACAGGCTGCGATAATAGACACCACCATTAGTGCCAACGCAACTCTCGGCAACTTAGACGCAGTCTACAGAAGCAAGACTGCTTACTATCAGATCCCGGCGGTTATCCAGTAGGTCCCAGAGCGATTAAATCTGAGGAACTCCACCGCTAACCCTGTTGTGCTGAATAAATCTCTGGTCATGTCGTGGAGGGGAGCCCTGAGTCGCAAATCAACGAACTTTCTGTCGATGCTACGTGTCCCCAAGTCAACCCTGAAACTGCTGACAGTCCGGTGCTTGGAAGGTAGCGTGAGGACAGCCGAAACCTTCTACCACAGAACAGTACGCAGACGCCCTCTTCCAGGCCAACTTCCAGGTTCCAGCTTCCCGAGCAGTATATATGACGGTACTCCCTGATGAGGTTGGAGAAAGGTCCCCATTGGCAATCAGTTAATCTTTATCTGAAACTTTATTGTAGAGTAATCAACTGTCTGTTAAGAGCGCCCCGTACTTAGCTAGGTGTAATATAGTGCTGTAATGTTCCCCAGCGGTACTGAAGCTAACAGTAACCAGCAGGAAGACTATTCAAGTAAAGTTGGAAAAAATAATTTAGTAAAAAACAGCCAAATGCCTCGTCATCTAATTAGTGACGCGCATGAATGGATTAACGAGATTCCTACTGTCCCTATCTACTAGGCTTAGGCTTGGGCTTAGGCTTACATAGGCTTAGGCTTAGGCTTGGGCTTGGACTTAGGCTTTAAAAAAGTGAAAATTTGAAAATTTCTTGTTCGTCACTATCCGGCCACCGTTCGTCACTTTTTGCGACTGATAAAGCTCGTTATACGTCAACGAACAAGGAACTTTTTTGCACAGTACTGTACAAGAAGAGTGAGAAACTCTCCTTCGTTCCTGTGCTCTAGCGCAGGGAGATGCGCTCGTTGTTTTCAGGCCACATATTGACATTTTGTTCAACATGTGGCTGGCCATCACTCATCAGCGCGTAGATTCTGTGCGTAACACACTTTAGTGGCTAGGCAATTTTCATGAGCTTGAGATTGCTTAGGACAGCGACAAAACGACAGTAACAATAACAAGGTATCTTAAACTTGAGGAATAAGGAACTTAAACTTAAACTTAAATAAAATCGAGAGACGAACTTGAACTTAAACTTAGATAAATGAGGGCATACTTTTAAAGCCTACTAAAGTAGGGTTGTTTTGATGTGGAAACTGCATCAAATCAAAACTAGTTTTGATGCAGTTTTGATTTTTGATGCATCAAATCAAATCAATCTATTTTCAAAAGGTCCAAATCAAATCAAATCAAATCAATCGATTTTCAAAAGGTCCAAATCAAATCAAATCAAATCAATTGATTTTTAAGAAGCCCGCATCAAATCAAATCAAATCAATTGGTTTTTGAGAGGGTCCACATCAAATCAAATCAAATCAATTGGTTTTTGAGAACTCAACATCAAATCAAATCAAAACTGAAAAATTTACTTGGGTTCTGACGCAGTTTTGATGCAGTTTTGATCTAGTTTTGATGCAGTTTTGATGTAGTTTTGAAGCAGCGTGAAAAATTTATTTCTAATTTGTAAAAATCTAGTCTCAGCTTAAGGACGCGACAATGCGTAATCATATAGGGTACACTTACTATTATATAGTTTTATTATATAAATTGCACAGTTGTATTGTCGGCATGTGAATAATCACCTGTGTATTACGTGGCCCCTTCAAGAGCGGCATATATTCTAGTCGATATATTTCGGTCGGCCTGGGGTTATAGTTGTGGCCATGCTCGCAAAATTTGCGAATAGATGCAAATAGATTGTTATGCGTGGCTTATTCTGACCACAGGACGCACCCACGGCCGGCCCGCCATTAGCACGCGGGCCGGTGGCGGGCTGTTATACGCGGACCCGGTCCAAGACCAACCGCTAGGCTTGAACCCGCCTCACGGGTCATACATGTGGCGGCCCGGGCCCGGCCCATAAAACTAGCTATTTAGTGCTGAAATTGGGAATTAAATATTCTTTTGTCACTGAGTATGGAATATATATTGACACTCAGACCTCAGTTTATATCATAACAGTTTTTTTCCTCAGCAGAAAGGCTTGTTTACATCCACGATGCCCCTTGAATTGTTCTACGTCTACGTTGTAAAAATGTGAAACCAATCAAAAAACAAAAAATTTTCACCTTCGATAGCATCCCGTTGACATTAGGCTACATATGTGAAAAAGCCTACACGGGTTAAGCTCCAAATTAGTGTGAAAAAGACTTGGGTTAATTAACTTTCTGACTGTTATGCGAGAACTCTCTGACCTTGACTGATCCTACTAACGATCACTTCACCTTAGGTTCACTATCAACACGTTACTGACAATACAAGACATACGTTGCGGATAGGGTGTGACGTTTAGGTAATAGATGTTTTATACTGCGACAATACAAGGAATCAATGTTCTAGCTAATTTCCTGACGATATCGGATCTCTGTACTCAACTCAGCTCAGTGGGGTAGCAGAGGTTAGAAATGTTTTTGCGGGGGCTCCACCCTTCGAAAAGGGAGCCGAGTAGCTACAGAAGACTAAACTACAGAGATCCGTTTAGGTCACCTATGGATCCTAGTCCAACCTCGTAGTTAAGCTCAGTACCTCTGTTGGCTAACTCAGTCAAAATGCTTACGATCGCCGAAACGAACGTAAACACAAATACAAGATGAAAACACTAACAGTACTACCTCCACGGCGATCGTGTTTACCTAGAATTCCACTGATCTCTCAATAATAAAGACACACCCTTGAATTTCGACTAAGTTCTCGCTAACTCCTGCTCAACGTGTAATTACTCAAAGTTTGCCTCTCCTATAGCTTCTACTTAAAGCTTCACTTGAGCAACTGGTTTCAGGGGATTTAAACTGCTCGGACAAGCTTTTCTGCTCTGCCCGTCGTGATTCGGGGGGGGACACCAAAGGCCGGGGATAACTAGGAACTTATACCTTGTTTCAGAGGCCTAGCTCAACCCTGACGCCTGCTTTTTCTGGTGTCGGGGGACACTAACGGATCAACTCCCCAAACGCTATCTCAGCGACAAAACTTTCACTTCACTTTTTGACTAGCGACTCAAAACTTGTACTCTTATCAGAAACTATGTGTGACCGGTGTAACTGTACGTAAACCTGAAAGAGATAGCACAATACCCTAACAATCAATCGTAGCTACGAACTGCAACCTAAATAACACGCGTAATAGACAATGATCACTTCGGACTCAAAAACCGCTAAGGACACGACACAACGGACTGATATGGAACGGACACACGGTAATGACCTGAAAACAACCTACTCTGGAATCGGCACTCTTCTAGCCTGACCCTGTCTAGGCTAGATCACTCTACAGTTCTGATCTACTGGTCAACTCGATGGCTCAACAGGTCTGCTAGTTATCCTACTACTGATCTGTCCTATAGGGTCAGCCTAGGAACCACTACAATAATGCTAAGGACAGTGGGGGGAGTAACTAACAGGATTAGTCCTGGCTGGTTGGCTGGAGCTGGCTGACGGACTGACGGCGGCCGGGGCTGGATCGGCAGGAACTGACGGACCGGAGGAGCAGCGGGGAGCGACGGCTCGGGCAGCGGGCTGGACGGGAGCGACGGGCACTGGCACTGGACCGGACGGGGAGACGACCACGGCACGGGACTCGGGGGCTCGACCTTGACGTCGGACTGCGGAAGCGGCACGGTGGGGCAGGAACTGGGCGAGGGTCGGCCTGGATGCGGCCGAGCAGAACTGGACGCGGGAGGGCGTGACGACCACGGGAGCGACAGCGGAACGCACGGGGGTAGCCGGGGCCGGAATAGGCTGAACCGGACACGAGCGGGGACGGAGGGAACGACGCGACACGGGGGGCACGGGCGCTGGCTAGCGCACGAACTGGGCACAGGGAGTGCGGGAGCAGGGGGGACTCGGACGCGGCGGATGCGTACGAGCGGCGACCGTAGGGACCCGGGGGTCGGCGACAGGAGCGCTGAATGGCGCTGTGGCAAAATAGGTGGCCCAGTGGCCTCTAAAAAGAAATGCGCTAATGCGCGGCAATAAAGTTACGAACAGTTCAGAGCCCTCTGGGCTGATAAAGCAATGAATGGCTGTCTCGCTCACAGGTTCAGAAGTTAAGGCTGAGTCGGGATTTGGGGTATTATGATTTATTTGAAGCCAAAGGAAAGATTACAGGACAGGGGGCAAATGGTGCAAATACAGAGCAGGGGAGCAGGAGAAAGATGGAGCGACCGTACTCGGTGGAAAACTTCTACCCGACTGCCTTAGCTACGACTTGTGGGGCGGCTTTTTCCTTTGTCCTTCTTTGTCGGGATCTACCGATCCCGAATCTAACCAATCACGTTCGGCCATTCTTAGGCCCGCCTACCTAAACTTTCGCAAAATTCCACTTGAGGGCTGGGGGGTCGAAGGCTGCTGGCCCTCACACCTCGATGTTAATTCCTTTTTAATGGCCCTTGATTCCTGGTGGGCCCAGGTATCATAAATCTTTCTACTCCCTCTTGGGCCTACCAGAAAACTTAAACACTTGAGTTACTGTAATATAACAAAACTGGAAAGACACGAACCATGAAACGAAAAAGGAGAAAGAGGGGGGAAAATGGGGGGAAAGGGAAAAATGTGACTAAAAACCAAATTATTACTTAACCACTTCGTTAATATTACGTATTACTAAAATATGTACTTCATTACATACTGTGTGAACTTAAGACTTGACTGCTGTACTTAATTATTATGCATTATGGGCTGCAGACCCATTCAAAACTGGACATGTACAATCTACCGTAATCCTTTTACTAAACTTAGGGTAAAACTTAACACTTTCTGCTGCTCCCAAAAACATGTTATCAATACCGTAAAGAGTTCGAAAATGAGTCCATGATACATATTATGAAATGACGAGTCAAATAATACCAAACACGAATTCATTACTGTTACTAATTACTAAATTACAACATTATAAAAATAGGGTCTGAAACTACTCTTTTCACGCCTACGATTCTGCTCAAATTCGACTAATCTTCACAATCTAACTTCAAATAACTTCCGCTATATTACTCCGAACAACTTCAAACTTTCCTCGATTATTCTCTACTTTGCATTCTACAATTTCATATGATTCATGTTCCACAAGACCAAAAGAATACTTAGTTATTAATCACTAAACTTCGCTTATTACTGCCTTTTTTGCTTTCAGCTAGCTCGCCAATATCTGGGCTAATGCTATGGCTTAGCCCAGATATTGTTTACAAACAACTATCCGGCTAGCTTCTATACTCTCAGGGGGAACTTCCAAATCACTGCATAAAACTGGTTAATTACTGATTAATAAAACACGACCCTCAGACCATACGGACAATAACCAATACCAATAATCATTAATAATACAGGGGCAATTAACACGACAAACGGCTTCAATTATTCACAAGGAGCAATAGGGAAAGGGGCGGATACTGGTTAGGGACACTATTACGTATTACTTCGACTTCTTTCTGTGCTAAATTCGTACTATCCTTCAGGGGGGAAACTTAGGACTTACACGCTTGACGATTAACTGAATCAGGCGCTCTCGTACGGACATGGGGGGGGAAATTGGGGTTTAGGGAAATATGGAAAACGGGGATTCCGCCTGAGAGTGTGGCCTCATTCTGCGCCACGTCTGATCGCTAAACTACGTACTCAACCGAACAAGTAGCTCACTTCTTGCAGCTACAACCGAAATCAAACGAAACCTGTATCAATCAGGGGGCTCGTTAACCCTATTTTATTACACATAGTATCACATAAAATTTTTCAACTGACAGTAGTCACATCAAAACCGCATCAAATCAAAAGTATTCGAACATCAAATCAAATCAATTGATTTTTGAGAAGCCCACATCAAATCAAATCAATTGATTTTTGAGAAGCCCACATCAAATCAAATCAAATCAATTGATTTTTGAAAAGCCCACATCAAATCAAATCAAATCAATTGCATTTTGAGAAGCCCACATCAAATCAAATCAATTGATTTTTGAGAAGCCCACATCAAATCAAATCAAATCAATTGATTTTCGAGAAGCCCACATCAAATAAAATCAAATCAATTGAAAATGGGTCGCATCAAAACAACCCTATACTAAAGCCATACTTAAGGCAAGCGGACAGTGGGACAGCCACAAAAGAACCTGTTAGAAGATGCATCCGGGCCAATCTGCGACTCACACTTTTGATCAGTAACATGGGCAGGCACATTTGAATATCAAATATGTAATTAACTTAAACATACAGTACTGTGTGTAGAAAAATTCCCGGTTCGTCGGCGTACGACGAGCTTCATCGTTCGCGAAAAGTGACGAAGCTTCGCGAAAAGCGACGAACGGTGGCCGGAAAGTAACAAACAAAAAATTTTCAATTTTTAACACTGAAAATGTGTTTCGGAGCAATTTTTAAAATGAACAAAAGGCATACACATTCTAAACCTGATAACAAAAACTTTACCTGCAAATTTCAAAAGAATTGGGTCCAACTATATTGACTGGGCTGCAAGACGTTCCCCACTCGCAGGCGCTATCCCACCACTGTCATGACGCGGGGGCTTTTGCCTGCTGTGTTTCCGCCCTGGGCCAGTATCACCCCTCCTTAGTCAACCTGGCGTCCTGAGGCTCCCCTCAAGACCCCATATTGACGCCATGCTTGGTGCGGACGCCCGGTCCACGTGGGAGGGCGCCTCACAGACCCCCCAGCCTCAAGCCGTCCACCAATCCCGGCCCCCAAGTAGCTGAGTTACAGGCGGCTGCCAAACCACCCGGCCAGAAGAAATTCTATTTAACAGGTAGTTTATCGTGAGCGACTACAAAGTATTAAGCACAAGTGTATAAAAATTTCTGAAGTTACCGAAATTTTATAAGGAATAATTTTCCAAATAACTAAGCATTACGAAACGGCTATTTTTGTCAACAGTTGCAATGCCGCGCAGAAAACAATATTACTTTGGTGTGGTTGGCTTTGGCTTCGAGTTTTTCGTCTCTTCGGCCCGTATTCACATACTAACACTAACACTTAAAGTTAGTGTAAACACTAACTTTAAGGTGGCGCTCCTGAAATGTGACTTTTCAAAAAACGGCAGTTTGGTGCCAATTTTAGATACACAATGGCAAGCTGGTGTAAAAGTATGCCTAAATACAAAAAATGAAGTTGATTGATACAAATTAGCATTCACTGTAGACCAAACGTGAGTGGAATTTCGGCTTGCGATTTCTCTTCGCAAGTAAGTAGCTGTTGCACAATCAATAGCTCCTTTTGCTCGCCTCAACGTGGTCGAGCGGTCGCAAAAAGTCATTTTTGATGAATATGATTCATATATCGAAAAACACTAAAACCGCGATTTTTGAAAAACATAAATTTGGTTAAATTTTTTAGATACTATCGATTTGCCAAAAATCTAATTTTGCGACAGCTCGAGGATGACAAGGTGCATTTATGTGCCAAATTTTAACTTTTTTCGGTAAGCCAATTTTTTAAAATCGCAAGCCGAAAATTTGCGTTTGTATTCACACGCACTATATTTCTGTCTCATGCAGAAACTATTGCGTCAGTTCACAAAAAAATTATACCACACTCAATAAAACACCAAAAATTTTTAATTACGTTTCAGTAAAACACTACTGCTAGTGTTTTTCAGCCTTTCAAATTCATTACATACGTGTAAATGCACTGGCTTGTGAAGGCATTTCCGTGAAAATCTATTTTTCATGACGAAATTTGCTCAAAAATGTTCAAAAAATTTTTTATGTGATATGTACATCAAATTGAAGGAAATTCACTTCTGATCAACTTTTGTTCTTACGATGCATGTTTATTTTTGCGCGTTTTCAAAATAATGACCAAAACCCACATTTCAGGAGTGCCACCTTAAGTGCTTCGTAGCACTAAATTTCATCTTTTCTTCGGACCGTATTCACGTACTAAGTGTTATTCACAAACAAACGCTAAGCGTTTGCTAAGCGCTAAGCGCTTAAGTATGTTTAGCATGGTAGAAGTTCAAGTTTGTGAATAACACTTAGCGCTTATAAGCGCTAACACTAAGTGTAAACACTAAGTTTAAGCGTTACACTTAGTATGTGAATACGGGCCGTTTCCTGTGACTTTTTTCGCCGGTGCATATTTGTCCAGAAGGAATTCAAACTCACATTTTTTCAACGCAAAAACACATTTCTACAGGTTCTTGCACGCGCGGTCAGACTGAAGCGGGGGGGGAGAAATTATTTTGGATTCTAATTCGCTTCCTACCCCATCTTTTAATAAAAATATGAAACCCCCATCGTCAGCCATGCCCCCAATCTGATCTCTAGCCCCCAAAATAGCTGTCGCCCCTTTTAATAAAAATCTGAAGTGAAATTATTGGTGTTAAAACCCTTAGGGGTCGAATAAGTCGGAAAAACGGCATTTTTTTGACTAATGATCCGGAGTCCCCCTATATCCCCCAAACCTAGGGGGGGTCAAAAATGAACGCTCTTTCGAATAGGCTAGGTTAGAAGTTTGTAGGATGTAAGCTTTGTCTGGAAATCAAACTTTGTCAAAAAATTAAACTTTACATGAAATTTTTTGCGCAAAATTGGATTTACGCAAAAATACTGAATCAAATGAAGACCTGCTGCTACCACTGAAAGAGCAACTTCTAAGCTACTAAATGCTGAAAAAATTTTGTAAATCGGTTCAGGCTTTGAAAAGTTACACAACTTTTTCTGAAGCTACCCGAGCCAGGCTGATTGAAACGTTACAGCACAAGTAAGGTGCAATGCAAATTTCTGGCCATAGCTGGGAATTTTTCTGAAATATGGAACTGGTTGGTGTACTTTAGTGCAGCAAATTTATTTTTGATGCTTATTAGTAGGTTTTCCCATAAAATTAGGCCTCAGGCTTAGGCTTAGGCTTAGTGCTTAGGCTTAGGCTTAGTGCTTAGGTTAGGCTTAGGCTTAGTGCTTAGGTTAGGCTTAGGCTTAGTGCTTAGGCTGAGGCTTAGTAGGTGGGTCAGAAAAGGCTTAGTCTTAGTTGTTTGCATCAAATAAAAGGACACTTGCTACTGTGGAATCATAAATAAAGCTGCACTTTTAAACCGAAACTGACTGTCAGTCCCAGCTTGCTGCTGAGCATCAGTGACGTTTGTAAATCGTATTTATGGTATTCGCTTTCAGTTAAAATCGCTACTTATGCCTAATGATGCTTAATTTTATATGAAAATTTAATTAATTTATTGTATACGCGAAAAGAATCTAAAACTTTTGATATGCAAGCTCAATTTAACTATGTATATTTCGCCTCTTTTTTCAGTTGGCAAAACCAGTATTTTTAGTATAAATGAGCTAAATATGTTGCTAAGAAAGCTGTATTAAGTATATTATTATGTGTTATTTTATGACAATCAAACTTCAGGCTGATATTACGACTGTTTTGGTCATAATTTTCGACGATTAGCCCTAATATGTCGAAAAACGATGATTTTCGACAAAAATTGAATTTTTTCGAATAGGTATAAATCAACGTTTTTTCGCTTGGAAAGTGCTAAAAATGAACTCAGCGCATGCGAAAACCTATAAAAACGTGTTTTCACGGTGAAAAAATGTCAGTTTGAATTTCTCCCCCCCGCCTCAGTTGCGCCGCACGCGCTGAGTCATTTTTGGCACTTTCCAAGTGAAAAAATGTTGATTTATGGCTTTTTGAAAAAATTCAAATTTAAGTCGAAAATTTTTCAATAAATTGGGGGCTGGGCTGGGGCTAATCTTCGAGAATTATCAATTGTCAAATCTGCTTGAAGTTTGGTCATCATAAAGTAACGTATAATAATATATTTAATTCAGCTTTGTTTCCAACATATTCAGGCAGTGGCGGATCCAGGGCAGTGGCGGATCCAGTTCCAGGGGGGGCCCACGGGCCCCAGGCCCCCCCCTTTGGTTCTGGGCCCCCCCTTTGCTGAAGAGGGCCTATAGAAAAAATTTCCAATTCATCTCCAATTGACCAAATTTGGCCTAAAAAATCAAAATTTTTCCCCATTTTTTCTGGGG
Organism: Trissonchulus sp. WLG1_4; assembly: GCA_030248245.1. Taxonomy (NCBI): domain Eukaryota; kingdom Metazoa; phylum Nematoda; class Enoplea; order Enoplida; family Ironidae; genus Trissonchulus; species Trissonchulus sp. WLG1_4. The sequence continues at coordinate 110,093 of JASANF010007810.1, forward strand.
GCTGCCGCCCATTGTATATGTAGTTGGGGGGAGGGATGGGGGGGGGAAGACCCCTCCCCCTAAATTCGGTCCCGGGGGAGGGAGGGGGGTCCCGCCAGGGTGGAAAGAGGGGGGAGGGTCCCGGCGGGAGTAAAATTTTGGCCAAAATTAGAAAAAAATTAGCATTTTTTCGTCAAATTTAAGCGATTTCAAAAATGAGTTGACGCAGGGTAGGGGGGTCCCACCATACGCTACTGCTATGCAATGTGTAAAATAACACATAAAACATAACAATAACAACAATCGACACTACTAAAAAACGCCTCGGAAAAATTTTGTCTCGCTCCCTACCCCACAGGAAAATTATTTCCAGAAAAAAACTAGATCGTAAAAAATTATCTGGTTTTTTTCTGGTTTTTTTCTAACTTTTTTCTAGTTAGAAAAAAACCAGAAAAAATTATCTAGTTTTTTTCTAACTTTTTTCTAACTTTTTTCTGGTTTTTTTCTAGTTTTTTTCTAGAAATAATTTTCCTGTGCCCCCCCTCCCCCCGGTCGGCACCCAAGGTGGGCCCCCCCTTTGGAAATTCCTGGATCCGTGCCTGTATTCAGGTCATTTATATATACCAAAAAATGTCAATTTTTCCAACTACAAAATAAGGTGAAATAAACATTGTTAAACTGACCTCACATAGACAATAAATCAATTGCATTTCCTAAGAAAAAATAGCCATATTTGGTTATAAGTAGCAATTTTTGAATAAATCCGGTTACCATAATTACGAATTCAAAACGTCACTGATGTTCAGCATCAAGCTAGAGCTGACAGCCAATTTCTGTTCAAGAGTTCAGCTTTATTTATGATTCCACAGTAGCAAGTGCCCTTTTATTTAATGCAAGACAAATTCTTTGCTAACCCACATACTAACACACAAGGGCGTACCCAGGGGGGGGGGTTCAGGGGGTCTGAACCGCCCCTTTTGGCCAACTCATAAGAAAAATTCAACAAGGGTCCCCCCTTTGCTGTTTGCGGGTTCGCCGGAAAAAATTTCCGATACGTCTCCAATTGACCAAATTTGGCCCAAAAATCAAAATTTTCTCCACTTTTTCTGGGGGCTGCCGCCCCAGACCCCTGCAACTTAGTAACTTATTGTGTTTCTTGTTATTGTCTTTGATTAACCTCTATGTATGTGTGAGTGAGTATATACGGTATGCAGCATCTCCTAGTTTAATACGCTTATACTGATTTGACGGTCTTCCATTGGCTTTGAAAATTTTCAGACACATACAGACATACAGTACTGTGCACATTTTTAGCTCCAGCTTCTGGGGGCAATCCCCCGTGGGCCGTGAACCTCCACAGTCACTCAAGTTGCCATGTGATGTCGCAAACATTGCAGTTTTTGTGCAACTTTATGTTCTTAAAATTTTTTAAATAACTAGGGCGTCTTGCATCGGTACAAACAAACAAACAAACAAAAATCGGTATTCATAAAAGTGTAAGCCAGGCTTTTATCCGGCTTTTCGTATTCATCAGACCAAGCTCAGCTTTTTCTCCAAGCTTTTTGGTATTCATAAAAGCTGGTATAAAAAGCCGGGCTTATGCACTTCCGGTATTCATAATGAAGCTCGGATCATAATCCCGGCTTCAGTGATTATTTTATTGATTTTTTCATGAATACCAAAAAGCTCGAATGAAAAGCTAGTAGAGCTACAAGCTTCAAGCCTGGATTGACAAAAAAGCTCAGATATAAATCCAAGCTTGTGCGCAAGCCGGGTTTTTTTCCAGGGTTTTAGACTTGACGGTCACAAATCGGTGGCTCAGATAGTAGAGTTTCCGATTAATAATCTGAAGACCATACATGGGCAAGACCCGGGATTCACCCGGGATTTTCCCGGGTGGACCGCGCGGCCGCGCAGCGGTCGGAGTTGGACCGCGCAGCCCGAGTGGAGCGAGGGCTGCTCTGAGTAACTATAAGGACCGCGCGCATGACGGCCGTGAGGGCTGATTGCGCAGTCTAACTGTAGATTGATTGCGCAGTCCAACTCGCAATCCTAATGACTGCGCAGTCTAACTCTAGATTAATTGCGCAGTCAAACTAGAGTTAAACTGCGCGGTCAGGAAGATTCGCAGCCAATTAATAGTTGGACTGCGCAGTCCAAATAGTCTGCGCAGGCGCGCACAGGCGCAGTCAAACTGGAGTTACGCTGCGCACTGCGCAGTCAGTAGGATTGTGCAGCCAATAAAAGTTGGACCGCGCAGTTCAAAACTCCAAATAGTCTGCTCAGTCTAACTATTGACTGCGCAATCCTAATGACTGCGCAGTCTAACTCTGGAAATTGCGAACAAGGGTCCTCCCTTTGGTTTTTATTGCAGGGACGAAAAAAATTTCTGATATATACGTCTTCAATTGACCAAGTTTAACCTAAAACTTGAAAAAAATCTCACTTTTTCTGGGGGCTGCAGACCCGACCCCTGCAGCCTGAAACTCAGTGATCTTGCGTTTGCAATGCAATGCATCACAAAAACTCCTTCAAGAAAGTCGTTCCCCCTGAAATTTTTTTCTGGGTACGCCACTGACAGTGAATATTTAGATTAAATGACTAAAACTACATTTTGCAATGGCCCCTTTCGCAAGGGGTGAAGGGACCGCGCAAGAAAAGAAATCGGTGTAATTAAACACTGGAATAAATCAACCTTCCCTAACTATCAGGAAAGGATGTTTATTCATTATTCAAAGATTTCGCAAATCCTATACAAACAAAGTATAAGGTACCTGTTGCGCTGTGGCGCAACATGAAAAAGCCGAGCTTTTGATCCCGACTTTTATGAATACCGGCCTTGGGACGACACATTTTCAATGCAAATTTTAGTTCAAAATTCTGAAAAAGATCTGGCTTCTGGGGGCTGACGCCCCCACGCCCCCAGACTCCCACATGCATTCACTCTGGTTTCTCGACAAGTGTTGCTTAGAATTGCTTTTTCAATGCAAATTTTATTTCAAAGTTCCAAAAAAGCTCTAGCTTCTGAGGGCTGCCGCCCCCAGACCCCCACATACACTCTGGTTTCTCGACAACTGTTGCTTAAATTTTCAATTTCAATGCAAATCTTATTTAAAAATTTCAAGAAAGCTCCAGCTTCTGGGGGCTTCCGCCCCCAGACCCCCGCATCCGGGGTCTATTTAGTGACTTCTATATTTCACTAACTGGCTCAGCTAAAAATTTTAGCTGAACCCCCCCCCCCCTTTCAAAATTTCTGGGTACGCCCCTGCTAACACAGGAAGAATGTGTTTGAATGTTTTTAACATGTTTTTTGCACTTTCGATTAACATGTTTTTAACATGTTTTTAAAATATTTTAACTTAATATCTTTTAACGTGTTTTTTGAATAGTGTTAAAAACATGTTAAAAAATTTTAACATTTTAACATGTTTTTCGCATCAAATTCACTCAAAATTAAGATGATTTTAACATACGTTAAAAACATGCTAACAGTATGCTAAAAAGTTTAGCATGATTTTAACATGTTTTTTTGCATCTTTTTCGCATATTCTAAAAAGATACGAAAAAGATGTTAAATCTTTGCTAAAAGGCCCCCCTTGGTACGCTCTTGCATGCATATGCTTTTGTGAAAGTTAAAAGCAAGGAATATAGTCAGAGGGGGTAAAAAAAATACACCCCCCCTCCAAGAAAAACCTCAACAGGTATATATGCCTGTTGAATACATACAAAGGAAGCACTACTAGTTCTACATTACTTATATAAACGTATTACCTAGTCATGATCTGTCGTTAGCTTATAATACGAAGCTGACGAAATCGTGCACCCAAAATATAGCTCATTTTACAAGAACCAACAAAATTTTCACAAGCTTCTCTTGTCGCGTGGTCTAGCTGTTTTCCGACACTAGCTGCGCATATGGCATAGTCAACTACCCTTCTTGGAAACTGTGAATGGTGCTTCTCTATTGGTACTTGTTGGCGCCTACGGGAGCCATATTTTTTACAGCCATTTTTGGTCGATTTGTGGGGAAAAAAATACGGATACTTTTTGCCTTCATGTTGTGTTTTTAAACCAAAACAACTTCATTTGCTTAAAAAAGTAAGCACAGGAAGGTGCTACGGCCTCCAAGTGTACTACGACCACGGACTGCTAACTGAGCGGTTCCAGCTACACTAGGGTGTTCAAATTATGAGCTCAGCTACATAAATACACATACAGACGCAAGTTGCGAAACTGATGATAATATTGGTTATTCACTCCTTAAAATACAAAATCTGGGAACAATATGTTGTACTACACTATTTGAATATTGACAGCAATGAAGGGAAATTTGACTAATTTAAGACTACATATAAGTATGCAAAAACAATCAAACAGGGCGTCACCACAAATTTTAGCGTTCCGCGGTACAATTTTTACGTCAAATGATTCAGTTTACCGCAAAAAATAATACGTAAACGAAAAAATTTTGAAAAAAATTTTTCAAAAAGAGTGTAGTGTAAAAAGTAGTTGTGGTGTTCTTGGGGCTTTAATTTCAGTGGCCTTTTCTTTTATGTGCGAGTTTAATTAAAAAAAATGAGTAAGTTCGAGTTGAGAATTGATTTGATTTGTTCAAAAAGCCCTGACGGGCAGAAAAGTTAGTAAATTTCACTTTGACAATTCCCTCGCTTTTTGAGCCTGGGGGACCATCACGAAAACAGGTTACAATATCATCAGAACTCACATTTGCAAAATTGGCCATGATGTTGACTGCTTCTTCAAATCGACTGGTTGTTTGGTTGTCGGATCTTCGCGTGGAAGGCTCAGGATCTTTAGGTTGTGCTTCTTCTTCGGCCTTTTCGGTGGTGGTTGCGACCACATCATCGATGATGTTCCGGAGCTCGGGCATAAGTTGGCGTACCACAGCAGACACCACATTCGCGAGCACTTCTTCGTTGATCGGGGATAACGGGGACACGCGGTTGCCAGGAAATGCGATAGCCTCTTCCAAGGCTTTTGTGCGAGCTGGCAAGGATTTACAGTCATCGCAGGTAGTAGAAATATATGGCAGTGCGCCTGCCCGATCAAACTTGTTGTATTGATCGTTCGGGATTCCAGCGCATGAGCAATGGAATTTGCAATGACACAGGGCACAGCTAATGATATAGTCCAGGCTCCCAACAGCTGATCGACATTTGAAGCAAAGGGTCGGGTCTTCGGATACAGAGCTTCGAGTAAATCCAACCATAGTAAACAGGATAGCAGAAATACCCAAATGATCAGGATAATTCCTAGAACTGAATCAAACAATTCCTAGAACTGAATCAACTGCAAAAAATGCCATGTACTATGTACAAGTGTTTTATTAAGCATACATATACAACATATGCTTGTGCAAATATGTGCTAAAATTTAGCATCGTACTACGCATGTAGCTGGCGTAATATTGAGAAATGTGTAACAAGAGTACCGTTCGGTAACCAGAAAATTTTGACATTTCGCCTTATTCGTATCGGAAAAACCAAAACAGCAGCCCCCCTGCTGCGCCAGTTTTGAGCTGAGAAGAAAGCCTTAATGTTGTTCTATACACATACAAAGTTTCATCTGTCTAGCAGAAATGGACGTTTCCCATTTTTGACCATCTTTGACGTCATGCCCGTCAGCACGCGAAAAGGACTTCAAGCACTTATTAGCCATAAATAAACACACGCCCTAAAGCTATTGAGTCGCCGGTATGCAGGCATGTTTCTGAATTAATTCGTTGCTGTTGTGCCAAAATTTGGCGTATTAGCATAAACTTTGGTTGAGATATGGCTTAATTTACAGTAAAACCGAGTTATTGCTCTTATAGCTTATATTTACGTTTTGAAGGGCTGTTATGTGAGCTCAGAAACGGTTCCAAACCATGGTTCTTGAAGCAAATATGATCAAAACAGTCCAAAATGTAAAATTTGATAAATTTCACGAATTTTTTTCGTCAAAAAATATTGAAAATTTTGAAAAAATTTAAAATTCTCACTTTTTGATTGTAAAGTATATTTTAAGCTATTTCAAACATTTTTTCTTCAAGAAAGATGGTTCGGAACCGTTTCTGGGCTCAGATATCAGCCCTTCAAAACGTTAATATAAGCTATGTATGTATATGAGCGATAACTCGGTTTTACTGTAAATTAAGCCATATCTCGACCAAAGTTCATGCTAATAAGCCAAATTTTGGCACAATAGCAACGAATTAATTCAGAACCATGCCTGTTTAACGGGAACTTATTAGCTTTAGGGCGAGTGTATTTATGGCTAATAAGTGCTGGAAGTCCTTTTCCCGTGCTGACGGGCATGATGTCAAAAATGGGAAACGTCCATTTCTGCTAGACAGATGAAATTTTGTATGCGTATAGAACCATATTAAGGCTTTCATCTCAGCTCAACATGAGGGGGGGCTGCTCTTCTGGTTTTCCCGATACAAGGAGAAATGTCAAAATTTTCTGGTTACCGAATGGTACTCTTGTTACACATTTCTCACGCCAGTTACATGCGTAGTAGATATAATTTTTTACACAAATTTGCACAAGCATATATTGTATATATATGCTTAATAAAACATTTGTACAATGTACATGGCATATACTTTGCAGTTCATGATATGGGTCAAATCAAGATATCTGGGAATATCAATATCTGGCCAGAAAAGTGGAAATTGAGCATTCTGAGTTTGCAGCCAATACACACTCGGGGTCGGCACTAACATATGTGAAAATTAACTGGATTGAAAAAGGTCTAGAAAATTTGGCCAAAATGTGGTCGAATTTCAGGAAAAGTGACTATACTATGTAGGGGTGAAGTACATATAACTTGGAGCAGGCAAAAGTTTGCTGCAAAAGAAAGATATTATAATGGTTTACTTTACTTATTTTTTCCCACTACAAATCACAGCTGTCTTTTATAATTGTAGGTTGGTGATCGATCTTGTTGCTGGACCAGTTATTTTGGGTGTCTGTATATATATATCACAGGATTGCACTTAACGCTCCTACATATCTACCATGAGTGTAAGTTTTGAATAATTGTGTCAAGTTGAGTGCATTGGTTGAGTTATTTGAAAAATGTCATTTATTTTGTGACATGAAATCATAAGTTATAGTTGTCTACTTGTATCTGTCTGTATATAAATATATATATATATATATATATATATATATATATATATATATATATATATATATATATATATATATATATAATATTATATTTACTTTATGTAATTACATACTTAACGTACATAAATGATTATATATACGTTAACTAAATATTATAATTCGTGTTTAATTGTTTTGCGTAGTACATATACGTACTTTCTACCTGTATGCAGTTATAGTGCATTTATATATTGTGTTTTAGAAACAGCGAAAGGACTCCATTCAGTTCAAGGAATCAACAAAGGCGGAAACAGAGCATGGCATTCAGTTAGAATTGCAGAAACTGCTCAAGTCTGCTCCGGAGAATTTACTCGATGTATGTAAGTCTCAGGAGTATATACAGAAACCATTCCTTTACATAACCTGACTGGACTAGCGTTTGTTCGGTATGAATAAAGGACTAAATTAATAAAACGTCAGCTTATATTATTTTAGTCTGAAATTAATTCTAAATTAACGAAAATTTATAAAGATTTACATTTAACAGTGGTTTCTGTCCAGCATGAACACTTTGTGTCAAGCATATAATATATAAGTTTTTCATGTGTCGGCAAATTTTTATAGTTTTAACGGAATTTCCAAGTTGCAATGTTGAGGTCAAGTTCAATTTGTATGGCGGCGAAATTCAGTCTCATGAATATGAGTCATGCACTGCACTCACGAAATCTTGATTCAGTCTGACCCGCATAACTCGCGGTAAATTGGAACTCGACCAAAACCGGGTATATATGAGCTCCTCTTTAACCACGTTCAGTCCACCAAATTTTTTGCATCTTTCTGGTTGCGTTGGGTAGCATCTTTCTTGGTTACTTATAAACCCTCCATTTCAACGTGAGGTCCTTAAAGAAGTAAAGATTGAACGTAAATGATTTAATGTTCTAGTGGTTTTGTTTTTAGTATTGGACCAAAGAACTGAATGGCTTCCGACAACTGTTCAGCCGCTTTCTGCGAGTGCGACCGACCGTGGACTGGTCCGGCATCGAGCCACTGCCCGACAATGCTGTAAGATCAGGATAAGGCTAGCTGTAGCTGGTCCTTATATTTCCATTTCCTCTACTTTCCAAACGAAACTCAAAATTTGATTCTTAAATTACAGTTTTTTTGCAGGATAATATTCCTAAATATTTTTGCCACTGTTTGTATTTAGCCGCTGACAGTTTTTATTCTTTTTAACTAATGAGGTATCTGTTGTTGCAAAGGCTGACAGCTGTATAGTTTTAAATCTGTCTGTATTCTTGCAACGGCAGGATTAACAATCACAGTATTGGAACGAAGCAAACAGTGACAACATCCAAATTTACACGTTCGGGTGATGTATATATATATATATATATATATATATATATATATATATATATATATATATATATATATATATATATATATGATTAAGTTTTTAATTTAGTATACTTTTTATTTATTTTTAAAATATATTATATATATTATATTATATATATAATAATATATATATATATATATATATATATTTATATATATTATATATAATATATATATATATATATATATATATATATATATATATAATTATATAATATGTTACTTTCAGATCCAAGACTACGACTCGTTGCCGCAGCCAGGAGCGGAGGCGGTGAAGCAGCTGCTGAGCAAACTGGTGGTGGTGAAGCTGAACGGAGGCCTCGGCACGAGCATGGGCTGTCAGGGGCCAAAGTCCATGATAGTGGTCCGCCAGGACTTGACCTTCCTCGACTTCACCGTACAACAAATTCAGGTCATTTATTTATGTACTAGTATGTGCGAAAGAAAAAAAACAAAAAACAAAAAAAAAACAAGAACACCCCAAACCACCCCCCGTGGCCCCCTCCCCAAAAAATTTCAGTAATAAACTTTGCGTTGTGTAAAAGATACTCCGATGTGTGCGCAAATGGACGTGTGTCCAGAATGGTCTAAGATGGTTTTACGGTTAGGTTTCGTAGACCTCCAGGATTTTGAACCTCCGCCTGCCTCTCCCCTCCTGTGTTTAGAAGTCTACGTTGTCCCACCACCAAATGTTGGTCCAAAATCAAGCTCAACACTACGTTTCCCAGCCTAGTCTTAACGCCCCGTCAAGCTGTTTTAGCTGTCTATCATGGTTGTGAGATAATTTGTTTAGATTATCGGAAGCAGTCTGGTCTTGACAAGCGTCTAAATACGACTGAGACTAAACTAGTCTACTGGTGGGTCACTGGAGTTTCATGACGAAGGATGTCAGCTTTCGTGTATGAGCTACAGAACTATAGACAGACTTGTATTTCAGTCACTGAACGAGAAGTACGGCGTGAGTGTCCCCCTGGTGCTGATGAACAGCTTCAACACGGACGAAGACACCCAGAAGATGCTGAGGAAATATAAGAATATCGGCGTTAAAGTCTATTCCTTCAACCAGAGCAGGTGGGATATTGATTTGTCGAAATATTTGTCCCGGGGATTCGGCTTGCTGTAGAAACTTTCATTGTTTTTGGTAAGTTTCAGTCTGGAGAGTGAAGATACAAATGGTACCGTATTTTCTGAATGTATTGCCATATCACCAGTACTTAAATGTAAATCTACGAAAATAAATACTTTTGAACTTTTAAGTATATTGTAGGTACCCACGAATAAATAAGGAAACCCTGATGCCTGTTGCCAGAACACTCGCCAATGATTCAGACATGGAAGCGTAAGTTTTTTTGGGTTTTTAAACTTTCGTGTAGAATTTATCAATGACTAAACGAATGCTGTTTTATTTACTAATGGAACGTCTATATTAATTGCTCGGTGAGCTGTAGTGTCTAATTATATTCACGAGTGTCTAGTGTGGTGGAATTATTAACAAACTGTTTTTACCCACTTTTTATTTCAGCTGGTATCCGCCTGGTCACGGCAACTTCTACGGTGCTTTCTATAGCTCAGGCCTGTTGGAGCAGTTTCTGCAGGAGGGCAAAGAGTATTGTTTCGTGTCTAACATCGACAATTTGGGTGCTACTGTGGATTTAGGTAAAAATGTAACAATATCATGGTTTTTCGATAACGGATATTTGATATTTTGATTTGCATGAATTTTTAACTGTACTGTAGCTTTAACTATAGCCTTAATTAAGTTTAATATCAATTTAATTTTAGCTGGGATGGACTACAGAGTCATCACAGCAAAATGTCAGTCATTGCTAATTTACATTAGATAGTAGAAGTGCTGTCAACTAATTACCCCAATATTGTATTTTAGTAATTTGTATGACCAAAATTGAGCCCTACCTTGTCACTATTCACTTTCAGTGATGGTGTTGCTTAATATGGGCTATTTAAGAACGTACTAAACGAACGAAAATAGCTGAGCTGAGACCATTGTTGCTTGTATTATACATTCTAAAACATTAATAATATGGTTGTCTGCAGGCATTTTGAATTTCTTGGCAACTGGCAAGGGCATGGGCGGCAATAAGTGCGACTTCATCATGGAGGTGACAGATAAAACACGGGCTGATGTTAAGGTGAGGCATTAAACTACGAAAACAGGTCCTGCAATGTGTTGTAGATAATTCGCTGCAATTATTAATGCATGATAGTTGAACATTTTTTAAGCAGTGCATTCGCTGCATTAATGTGAGTGTTACCGTAGGGTATTTTACACAGCCGCAGATAACAGAATTCCATAGGATTGTTAGTGGGTACACCAGCGTTTCACAGGCAAGGTCGATTTGAAAAAAAAACATTACACGCTTTACAGAGATTTTGTTTTGACCTACTCATGTAACGTGTATAAAGTTAGTAAGTAAGACACTAGAACGACATTGCATGAAAGTTAACAAAACTTAATAGTGAACTGCAGGCAATGCAAAATACTTGTAATATTAAAATATTTTCCTTAGCTGTCGTAGGTTGTAGTTATCCACATAAGCTGGTTGCAGTTAAGTTTTAATCAATCCATTTGACTAACTCCAGCTCGTTATTAGCCCTATGGCCAAATGACTGTAATTTAGGGCGGTACCTTGATCAACTACGACGGTAGTTTGATGTTGCTGGAAATTGCCCAGGTGCCAAAGGATCACGTTGATGAATTCAAAAGTGTCTCTAAATTCAAGTGAGGTTCCATTTGTTTTTTTGATTTGCCATTTTTGCGTTAAGTTAGTAGCTTGTTGGTGATTCCTGATTTCGCCATCGAATACTGCAAGTTAGTATCGATCGCCGTAAGTCGAATGATTAGTTTATGACTCATGACACTTTCTTGTTTTTAATACTTATGTATTTTAGGATTTTCAATACGAACAATTTATGGTGCTCTCTGTCGACGGTAAAGGATCTTTTGGACCATGACAAAATGAGCTTGGAGATCATTGTTAATCCTAAGGTCACTTTAGCCATATTTTGTGTCCTTTATGATCCTTGCTTTAGAGGACCAGCGTGTTAAACTTCCAGGCCTTATCCAAATACGTAGTTCAAACACTTTTATCAAGTTTTCACAGCAGCTGACCGAAATTTATTCGTCCTAGTCCTTGTCCCTGTGTCCTTGAGGACAATGAAACAGGCACAGGCTTGGGTAATTTCAATGCAGTATGAGTATCGTGTCAATTCAGCGTGTGAAAGCGTGCTAATTAACAAACAGAGACAGATCACTTTTTATTGGCAGACTGTATCAACCCATTGTATATTGTAAAACTGTAAGCAATGAGTTCTATAGATAGAATGATCTGACTTATATAGTTTTTGTAATATTAAGTTTTTAGTTAGAAACGAGTTAATAAGGTCCTTTCATGACATCCTCCCGGGCCCCCTTATCCCACCAGGTCCAATGGATTACTAGGCGCTGCTGAAGGGCCACTGTCTGTGGGCGGAAGGGAGAGGTTATCTGCGGGACCCTGGGTAACCTCCAATGGAACCAAGTCTTTGATCCCCCTCTTTGTGAGTTTTCCGGTTGGAAGTTTCAGCTCAACGTATCGGACTTCTGTATCTGGGCTTGGAATCAGTTTTTCTATTCGAGCGAGTTTCCAACACGCTCTAGGCAAGTTTTCTTTTACCAGCACAACTTCGCCAGGAACAGGTTTTCTGTCTAATTGTCCTCTCTTTCTGGCAAAACGGCAACGATGACTTTCCTTTAGCTCAGTGAGATACTGACTGTACCAAATTTTCCAGAATGATTCTAATTTTCTTTGTTTGATTTGCCAGTTGTTCAGCAAATGTTTCCCGACTTCTTTTCCTGGATGGTAATCTGGGTCGTCTTTATTATCAATACAAGGGGGTATATTTAACTTAAAGTCAGGATTAATAAAATGAGCAGGAGTGAGTACAGCTCCCTCTCCAAGGTCAACTCCTAAAGAAAGGAGCGGTCGAGAGTTCAGTACAGCTTCTATTCCCGTTAGCACAGTCACAAGAGAATCTTCGTCAATAATAGATCTCCATAAAGTTTTCCGTAGGGCTCTTTTCACGAGTCCAACAAGACGTTCATAGAACCCACCATACCAGGGAGACCGTTCTGGTATAAATTTCCAATTAACACCTTTTTCGCTGAAAAACATGGACAGCTTCTTCCTGATATCCTTAGCTTCTTCATCGGACCAGATGGCTTCTAGTACTTCTTTTCCTTTTTTGAATTGGAGTGCATTGTCAGTTAAAATAGTGTGTGGCGTACCACGGCGATTCACAAACCGCGAAACGGCATTCAACGCAGCTTCGGTTGAACAATCGCGGATCAGTTCCAGATGAACCCCACGTGTTGAAAAGCAAGTAAAAAGAGCCACCCATCTTTTTTCAAAATTTTTTGAAAGTTTATTTTCTTTAACAAATAGCGGACCCAAGTAGTCCAAACCAGTGAAATGAAATGCTGGACTACTGCACAGTCGCTCTTTTGGTAAATTTCCCATTTTTGGTGGTTTGAAGCCTCCACCTTCTACTTTTTGGCAAATAAGACATCTGGCAATGACTTTACGGACTTGGCTTAAACCTCGAGGCACCCAGTAGTGTTGTCGGAGAATTGACAGTGTTGTTCTGGCGATAGCAAAGAGCACTATGATGACCGGATTTATGGCAATAATAACACAGTTTTGTGCGCTGACATTCACGGGCTCGATGACCAGCGCCCAGGCAAATGATGCACAGATTTTTTTTTCTGACAATGGTTTGTCTTTCCTCGCATTTTCGATGCGTTGTACATTGATCGCTGTAGTGATTTTTGTTGCAGAAGGCACATTGCTTTCTTTTTTGCTGATGCTGACTAGACTGCAGAAAGGCTGCTGTAGCTGGAGCTGAAGGCCCTTCACCATCGACATCAGTATCCTCTATCGGTGAAACCTCCAGTCGTCTGTTGACCTTTTGTGATGGAGCATCTTGAAGCAGAAGCTTGATTTCTTGCAAGCAGTCGAGAAATTCCGTCATTTTCCACCGTTCTTCGTGTGTCCCTTGACTGATTTTCTTTTCCAGTAGTTTATACTTCAGGCTTGGCGATATTTTAGGTAAGATCAGCGAATTCACCGAACAATCCAGGCTCTGGCTGTTGATTCCCATGCGTTCCAGGCATCCTGACGTGGCACGGACCGTGTCGATGCATTTTTCGACGCTAGAAAACGTCTCACGAACAGGAGGCATCTCGCGAAGGACTTTCCAGCACTCTTCTTCTAATCTTTGTTGACGGCCATACTCTTTCTTTAGAATTGTGATAGCTTCCTCGTATTTTTCGCCTTGAAGACCTAACCCTCTGATTTTGTCCAATGCAGAACCTTTTAGCATTTGGTGAAGATAATCTAGTTTTTGTCTAGGTTGCAACTTAGTACTATCATGCACATTAATTTGAAACGATTCCCAAAACTCGGGCCACTCTAGTATATTGCCTGAAAAACTGGGCAACTGTATCTTAGGTAACCTTGCTACAGATGTGGCCCCTTGAGACTCATTCGACCTATAACTTTCCACACTATCAGTCTGATTTTGTACACCAACATCTATTTGTCTAGTTCCTACGGCTTCCAATATCAGCTTTAACTCTTCTTGCCTAACTTTCTGCTGCTCCAGTCGCTCTTTTTCTCTTTCTTTTCTGAATTCTTCCCGTTCTCTTTCTCGTTCTTTTTGTTGATTTTCCATCATGGCCACTTGTGCTGCAATCATTTCCCGGAATACCGTGACCATTGGATTGTCCACTTCAGTTCTCGATTCTTCTTTGTAGATGCTGGGCGGTAAGGTGAAAGGACCAGCACCTTTAGACCGGACTTTGAAACTCTCTTGGCTGCACTTGTGGAGTAGCAGGTCTTTCTTTGGAACTGTTTCGGAAACCAAGAGCTGCAGGGGGAAGGGGAAAACCAGAGCAGGTAGGACACCCCCAAGGGAAGGACGGCACAGTTTGCAGGTGTTCGTACAAAGAACCAGGAAGGGACCCAGGGACATCTCTATTGATACAGGAAACACACCACCAGTTGGAGCAAGAATCACAAAGGATACCATCGGGAGTCGTTTGATGACAGGAGCCGCAAGGGTTGTCAGCGGAAGCCATGGTTGTTGAGCAGCTAGGAATCAAAACATGTAAGATGCAGGCGTAGGCTAGACAGAGACAGGATGAATGCAGTGATGCCGGCGGCTAACAGAGAGCAGCAGTGGTCAAAACTCAACGAGCACAGATCGGTAGCGAAAAAACCCGACCGTCTGAAATCGGCAAGCAGTAGCGATTACAACCCGGCAAGAAGAAGTCGGTAGCGAATAAATCCGACTGACTGAAATCGGCAAGCAGTAGGGATTCAACCCGACGAGCTGAAGTCGGTAGCGAATAAATCCGACAAATCAATAAGGCAGAAAGCAGTAGCGATTAAACCAGATGAGCAGAGGTCGGTAGCGAAAAAACCCGACATAAGCCCAAAGGTAGCAGCAAAGTAGCGGTAGCGCAACCACGCTCTGCTACCAGTTTGTGAAAGCGTGCTAATTAACAAACAGAGACAGATCACTTTTTATTGGCAGACTGTATCAACCCATTGTATATTGTAAAACTGTAAGCAATGAGTTCTATAGATAGAATGATCTGACTTATATAGTTTTTGTAATATTAAGTTTTTAGTTAGAAACGAGTTAATAAGGTCCTTTCATGACACAGCGAAGTTCAGCTTCTCCCCTTGATTGCATGTGTATGTGCTAAACATGCAAATTATATGTATATACCGCTTCAGGACCTGAGTACGGGCGTTCCAGTGATTCAGTTGGAAACGGCGGCTGGTGCGGCCATTAAGAATTTCAGCGGGGCTGCTGGTACGTGTGGTTGTGGTGTGTGAAATGTGACTGCGTCGACGTTGGGAGTCCCCCTCCTGGATTTGAGATTTCGGGACAAGCTCTTCTCAGATTTGACCCACCGGGACAAGCCCCCCTATGATATTATATGAGTAGTCACAAAAAATCCAAGAATATTTTGTCATTCAAATGTTTTGTTGACACAGTGAAATTGTGATTCTTTTGGTTCAGGAATCAACGTTCCCCGAGCTCGCTTTTTGCCAGTGAAGAAGACGCAGGATTTGCTGTTGGTCATGAGCAATCTGTACGACTTGGACGAGGGACACCTGACGCTCAGCCAGAGACGAATGTTCCAGACCACGCCGCTCATCAAACTGGGCTCCAGCTTTGACAAGGTCAGAGGGTAGAAAAGAACTGATTGGTTGGAGAAGAAACTTGTGAAACTTGAAATGGGTGATTTGGAATTTTGATTGATATTCATCTTGAAATTAACAGAATTTATTAGTGAATGTCAAGTAATAATCATTGATTTATTTCTGAATAGATTTATCTAGACTTTTGTTTGATATGATGTGACATCAATTTCTGGTTTTTCACGTTCAGTCGTACATTCACAATATACTAATGTTGCAAAAATGCCTGAATGCTTAGCTTATGCCTGTTTTGGAATAATTTAGGTTATATAATTATCAAATCTAAACCACGCAAAGCGCGACCACTATATGGAAGTACATTAAACCAACAGCTCAGAGCGTTTAGTTTGAGTCGCAATACAAACAAAAACACTGTGAAACCAAGCTTTTTTTTAGGTGAAAGGTTTTTTGGACCGATTCGCGGGTGTGCCGGATATTTTGGAACTGGACCATCTGACTGTCTCCGGAGACGTATGGTTTGGCAAAGGGGTTGCGCTCAAAGTTTGTTTTCTTTATTTTTTGACAGTAACTTTTTAGTGCACCGGGTTTTTCTTGGATATTGACAGGACGCAACATGTGTTTGTATAAACCCATTAGTACTGTGTCTTTCAGTTGTAGCCGTTGTCCGTGCTTGGTTCAATAGTCTCTTCGGTTTCTGCGGGCACAACTCTAATCGCCGCCACATTTTAATTCAATTTTCTCTGGTTGATTTGATGTGTAAATTTACTTTGTTATTTATCTGAGGACTTGAGAACTGAATTTTCTTTGTCGTTATAGTGCAAAACAGTTTCCGACAGGTTTGCCAATTTTGATCAAAAGTTTCATGCATTTTGTACAAATTTTTTGTAGCATAATATACATATTGTTACATACATGACAACTAAGCTACAGAGTTGCAGGGGTCTGGGCACGGCAGCTCCCAGAGGAAAGGTGGAAAATTTATAGATTTCTAGGCTGAACTTGGTCAATTGGAGACATATGGGAAATTTTCTCTCACGATTCGAGGCACCAGCACCTGTTCATGGCCTTTATATTTGAATCTTCTAGTCCGAGTTACAAAAACGAGACTAGGCTTAGACATTGTCTGGACTGAGTCTCCGGAGACTGCCTTTATGCGTTCCTCCTACTGGGTCCAGTTTGCGTCTCGCTAAACAAATGCTGACTGTCATTGCGTTTGGACGCACTGTGGGACGCAAAAAAACCTTGGGTGGTGGAGTCATTGATCAGAAAGAACTGGGTGCTATATTTTTTGAAATGGACATGAGAGTTGACGTCGGTCTGGGGGTGAGTGGACCTTAATTGAGGGGAAAGACGGTTTGCATTACGAATCTCATAATTTCGACAGATAAATGAATATTACGGGGACGGGGGCTTGGGGGTGGCAGCCTCCAGGAGCTAATAATTTTCGATTTGTTTGATTTGATCTAATAATTTGCGCTGTGGAATGCGATTATTTTAAATTTAGAAGACAAAAATTCTCAATTGGCGTGGTAGGCAGGCCGCAGCCATTAGAACCCCGATTTTTAAGATTTTTACAGCCTAATTCATTGTAATGTGAAACTGTCCGTAGTTGTCCGTGTCCGAATCCGTGTCGTGTCCGGAAGGTTGTCCGTAACATTTGTCCGTGTCCGTCATCAGCATTAATTCATACTGCTACGGACACTCTACGGACAGTGCGTATGCATATAAAATAACACCAACACCTTTTCTCCGCAGCAGACGCGTGTGTGAACGCAAGTTTTAAAAAATCAATAAAAACGTTCTACACACATAAAAAGCAAGCTGTTGACCGAAAATTACGACAAATTTACCATTAGTTTACTATGCGCGGAGGAATTTAATGTGCACGCACGTATACATCAACATTATACATCGTAATGCGCATTATAAACTACAATCTTATGACCAATTGCTTACGGACACGGACAAAAGTTGAACTGAATTCAACTTGACTTCCGGACATCCGGACAGCCCTTACGGACACTCACGGACAATTTCTTACGGACATCCGGACAACTGTGAATCAAACTAGTCTTACGGACCCGGACACGGACTCGGACACGGACAGCCCTTACGGACAACTATGAACCGGGCTTATGTCGGAGACATGAAACTTATCATATTCAGACCTGCTAAAGCATTATATAATCCCCTTCGCTCCGCCAAGTGAACAGTGCACATTTTTGCGTTTGATGCGCTATTTACCGTTTGTTTATCGATGTTTACTGATTATGCGGGGAGCTCAGAAAACAAAACAGTCTTTTTACTGCGGGGCATTCTTTTAAATCTACAAATAAGTTATGTATACGTCCTGTACCGAGGTCGTAAGCAGAATTTTAAGAAACAAGGAATCGCACCTTGGTCAACTTTTTGAAAATGTAGCAAGTTTACATACAAGTCGTTGGTTCGGTAGCCGCCAATAAAACATGCAGAATTTTTAAGAAAACAGATCTTTGAAACATGTAGGAAAAACGCATTTTTGCTCACCCTAAATAGGTCAATTTGGCTCTTGGGACATACCGAAAAAAGTTCCGACCGACCGGAAAAACTAAATGGGGCACCTTTCGCTCTAGTGTAAAATATAATAAGCCGTGGAAAATTTTAGGAGAATTTTTTTCTCCTGGTGACGTCGTTTGGGCAATAGCAACAATGCTCATTTTTATGTTTCAATGCTCCAATGAGCACAAATTTGAGCAAAAAACCAAAAATAGTTCGAAGACTGTTGCCGAAGGCGACAGTTGCAGATGGGTGAAAAGGGTTTAGGGGAAAAGTTGATATGAAAAACTTTTCTCTGACTTTATTTAATTAATACAAAACACAATCGGCAAGAATAGACCACTTTGCGGCCTGTCAAAAAGACTTGTGAATAGACACTCAACCTATTTCTCATTAGTAGTTTAGGTCATAGATTGTGAAAAATTACTTAAACTTTGTGTGAAACATTACTTAAACCAGTTACGCCGTCTGAAAGTCAGAAATCTCAATTAACTAAATAATTCAATGTATCTTTCTTAATTTTATATAAACTGATTATGTATGCTTAACCAGTGGCGTACCCAGAAAAAAATTTCCGATTTTTTGTAATGGGTTAACAATTAACATGCACATTTTAGCAATTTTAAAACTCTTGAATTCGCATTACAAACGCAAGATCACTATCCCACAAGTTGCAGGGGAATGAAAGCAGCGGGCGGCACCCTCACCATACGAGGTCAAATTGGGGGGCCTCTCCGGCCAAATTTTGGGGACCCTCCCCATCTGATCGACCAATTAAAGTACCCAACATTTGCAAAATGTTGTAAAATTTTCCCAAAAAAGGGCCATTTTTACTAAATTTTGCCAAAATTTTCGGGACCCTCCGCCCTGGCTTCTCAATTTTTTTTTTTTGGGGGGGGGGTACCCACATCACCCCCACATACATGTATGGTTCCCACAAAAAATTTAATTTTTTTTCAACTTTTTAGCCGATTTTGGTCAACCGGAGCGTCAACCGACACATTTAGCTGGGTAGCATTTTATAATACTGAATGGCAGACTGTCAGAGTATTCTAGCAGTTCGAAGACTGTTCTGGAAGGCACTGGGTAGTTGAAGGGTTTGGGCGAAAAATCTGAGAAAAACATTTTGATGTCTTTATTTAATTAATAACAAAAGACAACCGGCAAGAATAGACCACTGTGCGGCCTGTCAAAAAGACTTTAATTGTTAATCACTTATGAATTAACGCTCAACGTATTGTTCATAAGACGTTAAGATCATAGATAATCCTTTGTATGAAACATTACTGAAACAACTTTCGTTACGCGGTCAGAAATGTCAATTATCTAAATATTTTTATAATGCAAATTTTCTTTAAACTTTAAATTTATATAAACTGATTATGTGTATACTTTACGTATTTCATTCATCTCAACGTCTGCTAAACTTTTTGTTGACATATTTTAGTCATTCTGGCTAGGGTTGAAAACTTATTATGGGGCTGTTTTGCCCTGAAGTTGACACAGTTTCTAATGCCATCTGATATTCTTTAGAACACGATTTTGTAACATGTATTAAAATTGGACATACGTAAGGCAGCCATTAAAGTCGTGATAAACTGTATACAGTAGTATACACTGAGGGTTGGGATTTTTTTCGAGACGTGCCCGAACCCGAACTCGTGTCCCAACACTACACTGAGGCACCAAAATTTAACGCATTGCTCACTATCTATTTATTTAATCCACACTGTTTAGTTGTGTCGCTTTGGCTAACTGACTGTTTTATCGTATAAAAAACATGCATATTTAGGAATTTAACTGTCAGTAATCAGGGTTGGCGCGACAGCGCCCAACCCTAGAATAGGAGAAAATCCACTCAATGCGGATTTTTGAAATTTAATTTTTTAATAACTTAAAATATATGCAGGCGAATGACTTTTAATTTGGTGTGTGTATCCGCCTAGTGGAAAGCTATATGCCTGCCAAATTTCGAAGAGATTGGTTGAGTCTAGCTTGAGATATGAAAAGTTGTCTTTTGCAAACTTGACACTTTCCGTCTTTTTTTTCAACAGCTCTACCGGACCGGACGCTTGTAGGGTTGTCATGATTATATGTTTTTCACATTTAGTTTGACCAAACTTAGAAAGTAACGGGCCACTTTTTTCAATTTCGTCCCCGTTCGGTCTCTGCTGGGAGGGGGAAACCCTTTTTTTGGGGTCCGAAAAAAATCAAAGTCCGAAAAATTTCTAGCCAACTTTTGAGAAGTCACGCAAGTGAGGTAGCCTCCATCTCTTGCATACAGGGTAGTGTAGTGGTGCTATAGTGCATCGGCTATTTAGGAGTCGATCGTGTAACTGTACCGCTGGGGAGGGGGCTCGGAAGGTAATTCACGTGTATTAAGGGCTTAGGCTACCTATGGGCAGTACAGCCAAGACGGTTACAGATAGAGGTCTGTCGTTTTGTATGCGAATATAAACCCATATACTGCGCATTGCAGGGCGCTATTAGTTTTGCAGTCAGATTTTCCTGATAGCCAGAACTGGTGCACCCCCCTCCGGCACCCTGCCAGCATGGTTTTTCGTGACTTTGTCAATGTATAACGCTTTAATGGTTAATCATTCGTGCTGTATTGTTATGATGACGCAATAAATACGTGCAGGGGTGTCAGTTGATGTTGTTTGGTCAGCGTTGCGTATGGTGTTTCACTTTGGCACCCCAGGCAAATTGGCAGAAGTCTCAGGTCGCATCAAAAAGTGACCACCTAGGGTACTTTTGGGGTGGAAATTTTTTTCGATTTTTTTTTGAAATCTCGCTTCTAGGAGTTATTTGGGCCCCTGAACACGAATCTGGGGTTAGTTTTTGCCTATCACCCCCCTGGACCCGCCTACACGGCCCCCTCAGGGTACCCCCCCCCTAGGGGGTCCTCAGGGGTCAAATTTTCGAAATTGAGATTTTGATGTCTCTAGGGGTAATTTGGTCCCCTGAACACGAATCTGAGGTCCATTTTTACCTAGGACCCCCCTGGACCCTCCTACGCCCCCCTCAGGGTACCCCCCCCCCTGGGGGGTCCTCACTGGGGGTCAAATTTTCGAAATTGAGATTTTGATGTCTATAGGGGTAATTTGGTCCCCTGAACACGAATCCGAGGTCCATTTTTGCCTAGGACCCCCATGGACCCCCCTACGACCCCCTCAGGGTACCCCCCTAGGGGGTCCTCAGGAGTCGAATTTTCGAAATTTAGATTTTGATGTCTCTAGGGGAATTTGGTCCCCTGAACACGAATCCGAGGTCCATTTTTACCTAGGACCCCCATGGACCCTCCTACGACCCCCTCAGGGTACCCCCCCCCCTAGGGGGTCCTCACTGGGGGTCAAATTTTCGAAATTGAGATTTTGATGTCACTAGGGGTAATTTGGGCCCCTGAACACGAATTCGAAGTCCGTTTTCGTCTAGGACCCCCTGAACCCTCCTACAGCCCCCTCAGGGTACCCCCCATAGGGGGTCCTAAGGGGGTCAAAATGGGGCAAATTTTCGAAAATGAGATTTTGATGTCGATAGGGGGTGTCAGTTGATATTGTTTGGTCCGCGTGGTGTGCACTGGTCCACTTTGGTAGCCCTAGCAAAGTGCCAGAAAGGTCAATTTGACAAAATTTTAAAATATTTTCAATTTTTTTGAATAACTGAAAAAGGTTAGTTTGAGTTGCCGAACACGAATTTAACGTTACGTTGACCAAAATTAATATGTTAACCCAAAATAATGACAAATACGAACAGGCCAATTGTGTACTGTTAGTGGCATTGTAGAAATAAGTATGTAGTGCAGCATACACATGCGCGACTATCACTTTTCAGAATTTATTATTTTCATACAAATATACAATTCAAGTGTCAGCTTCCTGTCGTCAAGTAAAATGGCTGCAGCGGAAAAAGAAATAGGATTATTATAAAAATGCCCTTTCACCAAGGGCAGCAGTGTGGGTAGAATAGGAAAGTTGGCTGATCTTATAGCGGAAAAATGCTAATAAGCTTGTCAAACACCCGGGACAAGTTTTGCAGCCGAATAGGGAAACTCAGCTTGCTAAATGAAGCGGACAAGAGTTGCGTCAGAATAGCAGTCGCCCGACACGTTAGTGCTTTCTGCACCCTATTCGCGCGAATTAATCAGCCATTATCATCATCTGCACTGTTGCCGGAAAAGTGTCATGTACTTCATTGGTTCTTGATGTTATTTACTAGGCAAGCTACATATGTCCTGAAAATCATTTTTCATCCATAATATATATAATAATCAATCGATCGCCATTCATTTTTATTGTTATATGTAAATGTAGTTCAAGCTTATATCAATTCTACAGTTATTTGTATTAACTAGAGTTATATGGTTGTATTGTAACATTTTATGATTCGTATTGAATATTAGTAGTTAATGTCTATATAATAATAATAATACAATGTTAAGTTGGAATACGCCATTACTCATTTGTAATTTTCGAGAAAGATGTCTATATACAAAACTAAAATAGATTGCGCGTAGAGAAATTTAAATGAAATATATACCTGTATGTATCTGTAGAGTATTAATACTTTATAATGTATACACCTGACCCTAAGTCCTGAGTGCTAGTAAGCGTGAAAAATGTTTTTCCTAATTATTCGCGCGAATAGGGTGCAGAAAGCACTAACGTGTCGGGCGACTGCTATTCTGACGCAACTCTTGTCCGCTTCATTTAGCAAGCTGAGTTTCCCTATTCGGCTGCAAAACTTGTCCCGGGTGTTTGACAAGCTTATTAGCCTTTTTCCGCTATAAGATCAGCCAACTTTCCTATTCTACCCACACTGCTGCCCTTGGTGAAAGAGCATTTTTATAATAATGTTTTCATCCCTCACTTCCAACCATGCCAGCCCTGTGGGGCCAGTTCCTAAAATAGATTAACCTGATTAGATTAAATTTTTTTGCCAATAGCGTATAACATCGACTGTTAAGTTATACAAAACTTACGTTGACAATTAATTGTAGTACCTCCCGTTTGTGCCTGAATTTTTGTAAGTTAATATTCTAATACAGATGAGTTATAAAGAATTAAGTGAACAAATTTTATCCAATCCGTTTAATTCATTTTAGGAATTGGCCGGAAGATTATGTAATTATCGCAGTTGTAGAGTTAAGTTTTTTAACACTTCGACTTTATATTAGTGCCGTTTTAAAAAGCAATTACTTTTTTAATTTTAGGGCACAGTGATCATCATAGCCAATCATGGGGACCGAATCGATATTCCGCCCGGATCCATTCTGGAGAATAAAATTGTCAGTGGAAACCTGCGCATTTTGGATCACTGATGTAAAATGTGGACTACGTGATGTATGCAATTAATTTTCATATCTGATTCAGTAATTTGATATTTTAACGGTGAACTGCAGCAAATACTTAAGTTCAACTAAAGTCTGAGCTTAAGCTAAACTCCAGTAGAATCGATTGCGGTTAATAGCGGCTAAAGCCTTAACTTTTAAGCTGGTTAATAGCGTCTAAAACCTTAACTTTTAAGCTAAGTTCTACGCTCCAACGGCACCAATCTCTATTGGTGCAGTGCACTAAAACCTACTCTAAAGTTTAAGTAGTAGACGACGTTTCTTCAGAAATAGTGTACTGGAGGCAAAACAGGGGTCAAGGTTTAATGCATACTTTTCGAATATAGTTCCACTTCAAATGAGCGCTTGCAATTTTGGTCTGTAACCGTAACAAGTTATAGTTCGAATCGAAAAACTGTAAAAACACTGGGTGCAGTCCGCCGCCGTTATGCAGAGATTATAATGTTACTGGCATGATTTCTTTGTTGCCAATTTAATGCTGATTCAGATTCCATTTTTTTTAATAATGGTTCAAACTGAAGTGTTTTATGTTCTTAAACACATCTGCTAATCGATTCATTTTTATCCTTATTTTTCAATAGTCTTTTTAGTTCTGTTTTTACGCGAGGTTTTTCTTCGTAAGACCTTTTTTGACTAGATTTTGATCTCTTTACAACGTGGGTGTCATCTTTAACTGTTGTTTTTTGTTTCTGTTGTAAAATCGGTTGATTTACTTTTTGCTAGTCCCTGAACAGACCGAATGTCCGCTTATCTGTTTGTCAGTAATTTTCTGGTCAACTGCTACAAAAGTGCTTAGCTTTGAACAACCAAGAGTACATAATAGCGTCTTATTCTATATAGAAGAAGAGTGAGACACTCTCCAGCCTGCCTGTGTTCTAGCACAGGCAGATGCGCTGGTCGTTTTCAGGCTACATGTTGACATTCTACGCAACATGTGACTGGCCAATCAGAAGCGACCTTCTATTCTCTGATTGGCAGACGCCTGTGCACGTGCTCCAATCATAAAACGGGATAGGGATAAAGGTTAATAACTCATTATTTATTCATAGTCTGCTTGTAAAAACATTAAAAAAGGTTTGCAAATACCTTTGGGGATATTTTGGCAAACTTTCAGCGAAATTGATTGAGAAACTGAATAAATTCAGTAAAGTTTATATCTCAAAAGTTTCTCAATCAATTTCGCTGAAAGTTTGCCAAAATATCCCTAGAAGTATTTACAAACCTTTTTTAATGTTTTTGCAAGCAGACTATGAAAAAATAATGAGTTAAGCTTTTATCCGTATCTTAATGCTTATCAACGCATCAGCGATTATATACTAAAGTGTGTTACGCAGGGAATCTACACGCTGATTGGCCAGTCACATGTTGCATAGAATGTCAACATGTAGCTTGAAAACGACCAGCGCATCTGCCTGTGCTAGAACACAGGCAGGCTGGAGAGTGTCTCACTCTTCATCTATATAGAGTGAGAAGTTATTATGTACTCTTGGAGCAACTGATTTCTGCTATTCTAACTAGACCTTATATCATACCTGTCTTGAAATAACAGTGCAATAACTAATGACAATAACTAAGTGCACGCTGCTAGATTCACAGCGTGCCGTATAATTTAGTTATTGCACTGCTGTCGGCGTGCATCTTAGTTATTGCACTGTTGTTTCAAAACAGTTATAACATAAGTACATTATAATACTTTGCAGCGTGCACTCAGCAATCATTTGCACTGGCACGTGAAGCCCGCGTGCATAAACTCGTGCGCTGCGCGCACTCGTTCATGCACTTGGACCTTCACGTAACAGTGCGTACAAATTACTGAGTGCACTCTACATCGTGCTATAACCTACACTTAGAATTTCTTGTCTTGGTGAATATTCTATGACTGCTTTCCTTTCTGTGATCGTAGTTTACAAACAAAAATATTGTAGAAATTTTGTGACACCGTTCGCTGATTTGACGGATTGACGTCTTTCTACACTTCAACTGTGCAAGTTTCAATTGTTTTTTAGACTGTCACTTTTGGTTTTTTGTCATATAGTATTGTGTTCAAAAACAATTCACTGTTTTGGCTATGATGAACTATATCCAAAATAGGATTGAACTTGTGCAAAGTACGGTTAAACATACATGTAACGGGGTCAAAATTTTAGAAAGGGCCTCTCCGTCCAAATTTTGGGGACCCTCTCCCCTCCATCTGATCGAAAAAAATACCCTTAATTTTGCAAAATTTTCGAAATAGTTATTTTTACTCAATTTCGCGCAAATTTTCAGGGCCCTCCTCCCGGCTCTATTTTGTTTTGGGGGGGTTACCCAAAACCCAATACCCTCATAAATATATGCCGTTAAATATTATTTTGAATGAGGTTCTACATAAATTATACACACGTCTTGGATTTCTTGTGCCTTGATTTATTTTGTATTTGTAGCTATATTTTTAATTTATTAGATGTTATTATAATTACAGTAATATATTAGTAAAATTTATATTTTCTGTTAGTTATAAATAGTATGTTTTTGCTTTTTATTTAACATTTTATGCATGTCTGTATTATATAATAGTTTTAACGCTGTTGAGGCTAAATCCTCGTATACCTGCCTGACTTGTAGCCTACGTGTAGTAGATCCTACGGTAGTTCAGATAATTACAGTTTGTTTGTAGTTCTCGTTTTTTTTATTTTGTGATTGTGAGATATACTGAATGATGGAAAAATGAAAAAACTACTTGACCAAAATACACTTACCTAATTTTCAATCGATTCAATGTTTACTCTAGTAATTCAGTTGGTTTGGTAGCTTAATTTTTTTATCATTTAACTTTTCCTGAAAACTTTTGTGTATGATTTATGTATTTACCTGTTTTAGTGCTTCCTGCTATGTTACATGCATCGTATTTTACGAATAAAACAAGATTGCGCTCTTTTATTTGTAGGTAGTTCTCAGGTTAATAATTCATTTAGGAAGTGGGTTATGACTTATGAATAGCCATTATAGTGTTGGTCGCGGGCGAATTTTTACTGCCCTATGCTCTGCCCCGCACCCCGCAGGGATATTGCCCAAACCCGCTAGCAGATTTTCGTTGCTTACTTAGACACTAATTATTAATGTTTAGTTGTCGCATTCGTTCAATATTTCACTCATTCAAATGAAAATTAGCGAAGAGCCACATTACTATTGTCAATTGTGCTCAGCCGGGCTTTTCAAAAAAGAGGTCGAACATCAGCCATTTTATTGCCTCAGCATCGCCTACCAAGGCCCGATTTATCGAAGCAAAATATTCGTCATCAGAAATGTTCGTCATCGAAAATTTTGGATTGATCGAAACATTTTCGATGACGAACATTTGCTTTTTCGATGACGAACATTTGCTTTTTCAACAGCGAGTTCGTCATCGAAAAAGCAAATGTTCGTCATCGAAAATGTTCGTCATCGAAAAGTTCGTCATCAAAAATGTTCGTCATCGAAAAAGCAAATGTTCGTCATCGAAAAAACAAATGTTCGTCATCGAAAAAGCAAATGTTCGTCATCGAAAAAGCAAATGTTCGTCATCGAAAATGTTCATTATTGAAAATTTTCAGCGTTCGAAATTAGATCAGTCGTTCTAAGTCTAAACATTCTGAATTAGAACATTTTCATTAAAGTCTAAATTCTCTAATAATAATAACTACTACTAACTACTTCCAATACTACTACTACTACCTAAGACTACCTAATATATACTACTAAAATTGAGGTACAATAAAGTATTGAATTTAGTGGTTCTGTCTGGTGTCAATGGATAGTGGCAAACTCTCAAAGTTGAATATTATTTTGTTTCAACTTTTCCGCAACATTAACCAAAGTTTTGAAAAACTTTATGTAAATCCTTTTGCCGAAAGAGACTAATTTAATAGTTCAGAAAAGCTGAAAAGCTGGTTATGATTTCACAGAGCTCGGTTCATATACTCGCCCTTGTCCTTGTCCCTATCATTTTGTCCTTGAGCAATTACAAAATTACCTGGCCAAATAAGCCGGTTTTTGGCATGAAAATATTTGACCTCAATTCCAGACCGCATAAAAAAATCATATAAAACGCTTCCGTTAATTCTTCACAGCAGCTGACCTAAATGTGTCCTAGTCCTTCTTGTCCCTCAGTGTTCTCAAGGACAAGTATGAACCGGTCTTAAAAATTAAGTAAGCCTGAACCAAATACTTGAAACGGCCAGCCAACTCTCTTTGCAGTATGGTCGCAGATATGTTATTCATTTAAGGTGGTAGTTCCATAATCGCAGTGACCCGTTTTTCTGACAGATCTTTACATTACGAGTAAAGAGACTATGATTTTCTTAAACTACACCAAACAAGCCCAATCTGCGGCAAGACCTTCAGTAAGTATTAAGCAACACTTTCAAGTAAGCTGGCCAGTGGGTCAGCTAAAACCTGTTGTGCAGCAATTCTTTAACTTCAAATTGGGCAATATAAAAGATTGGCGTAGTTTTTCTTTCAGCAACCTGTGTATGCAAAATATTGAAGGTGTTTTTCCCGTACAACAAATTGTGTAAAAACAAGCTAGAAGTCTCTCAAACGAAACAAGTAGGCCCCAAAAGGGGCAAGGTTCCTTCCCCGGTGTCTACCTTTCAGGTTTAAATGAATTGGTTCTCTATTCCATACATACCGTAAGCTATACTTCGTATATATCTTACTCTACTTTATAACTAGCTCCTATTCTTACTTAATCTAAATACGTAGTACGTACAAAAAAGTGCTGCAGGATGTTAAGCATCCCGCTGCACGAGCCATTTGGCTCAAAAGTGACACTTTGATCTGAGCTGAGCAAACCAGCTCTAAGAACAAGAAGCGATAAGCAGTGGTTTCTAATGGCTCTTATATACTGCTGGTGAAACATCCCGGTGCCGAGTTTGAAAAAGTACATTGTTACAGTATCAGTAGTGTACATCGATTATTGATTTTTCTGCATATACGCAGACAAAAATCAGCAGCCAGCTCCCAAGCTGAAAATACACGTAAAACATACTGGCTATGCAGCCTGCTCACTGCTTAGTAGCGTTAAACGCTATGTGCAGTTAATTTCAAAACAATAGTTATGCAGCCTGCTCAGTAGCGTTAAACGCTATGTGCAGTTAATTAATTTCAAAACAATAGTTCCTTCTCTAGAAGGAACAAAAATGATGTATCATAACACCATTTTGACTCAAAAGTCATGAGCAGCGTCTTTTGATTAAGGAGTTTATTAAATCAATTTCTATTCAATTTCTGCAGGTGTCTTTCAAAGGAAAAAATAAAACTATATCAAATTTGGAAAAAGGATCGCGTTCATAGACTAAGGCCAACATATAATGCCTTGAACAACTAACGAAAAGTGAAATCCTTAAGATGCATAGGTATTTATTCCTAGTTTCTGGGAAAATAAATATAGGCAAAAGACAAACTTATTAAAAACTGCAAATTTACAATAAGTTTATAAATGTTGCTGAAACCCGGGATCGAACCAGGAACCCTTAGATCTTCAGTCTAACGCACTCCCAACTGTGCCATTTCGGCTTGCTAATAATTGTTAAAGTAAACATGACAACCGGTGCTCTGTGATTACAAGCGTAAGATAACATCAACAGCCTTAAGATTTTGATTCATCGATAATCATTTCATTCATCAATATACATATATTTTCAGAATTTACGTTGAAATGAAGCCATGTTTGCAGTTATTATTACTGAAAGCTTGAGTCTGATGCACTGTTCCATTTAAATCATTCAGTTATTTGAGATTAAATTGTAGGAACCGGTTGGTTCAGACGGCAGCGCTTTGGATTGATAACCTGAGGACAAATGGTTCAATGCAGTCCCTTAATTTACATTTTTGAAGCTGCAAATTCCATCAAGTTAGTGTTACACTGCAAATAGCTGTATTCTACTGAGCTACCAGCCTTTCAGTGTAATTTAACACTGTAATTCTAGGTGACACACGCACATACACATTTGAGCCGAAGTAAAACACGCATACAAACGAATT
This sequence comes from Trissonchulus sp. WLG1_4, assembly GCA_030248245.1. Lineage (NCBI taxonomy): Eukaryota > Metazoa > Nematoda > Enoplea > Enoplida > Ironidae > Trissonchulus > Trissonchulus sp. WLG1_4. The sequence goes on from JASANF010007810.1 coordinate 139,702, forward strand.
TCCTGCACAGTTTAGTGTTATAACGCCAAAATCAAAATTAAAGACCTGTTGTGCTGTGGCACAACAGGAAAAACACCCAGAGCATTTTTTATTTGGTGTAAAATACCATGGTTAAGACTAGCTACCGCGTTGGCTTGATAAACTGTAAGCCAATGGGGTAGCTAGTCTTTAACGTGGGATTTTATCAGTGATTAAAACGTGATAGTAGACAGTTCTGAGTCTTGTTTCGAAAAATTGTACCCATTTTATTTCTGTTTTACTGGTTGTCTGAAAAAGAGCTTTGAAAATAGCGTCATGTAAAAAAACAGTGATTCTGGAACTACCACCTTAACAGCTATTAGGGTGGATTCATACTTCAGTAGGGCATACGGACAAAGCCTGTATAATCCGTTTTTTAATTCTTACTTTTTAAGGCAAACGCGCATAGCTTGGGCCTAAGTTGCGATTCATATTTTTGAACAGTATGTCCGTTTGTCCGTATGCCCGGGAGTTTTGGTTAAGTTGAACTGAAATTAACTTTGCCGGGCATATACGGACAAGGTGAAATAATGCGGTTTAGTATATATAGATGAACGGACATATTATGGCTGACGGGCAAAGTGGCAGATGGCTGTACGGGCGAAGGTATGAATTGAACGGCCATTCTGCCGTTCAGTTTGTCCCAATGTCCATACGGCAGTACGATTATTTTAATAATTAATATTAAAAATTGGTATTAAAAATACTTTTAATTTCATTTATTTTATTATTATTAATATTAAAAATATAATAAATAATATAATATAAGAAATTAATATTTTGCGCTGTTGTGCTATTTACATTAATATTTAATTAATAATAAATAAGGTTGGCTATTTATATTTATATTAAAATTACTGCCAGCTGCTTATGTACCTATGTATAGATGTTCGCAGTTGAAAATTTCAACGGAGGTACCGAGCTCCGTTGAAATGTTCGTCATCGAAAAAATTTTCGATGACGAGCTTTTGTCATTTAGAACATAATAATGTTCTAAAAGACCAAAGCTCGTCATCGAAAAATTTCTCGATGACGAACATTTTCGATGACGAACTTTCGATGACGAACATTTGTCTTTTGATAAATCACCGTTGAAAAAAACAAATGTTCATCATCGAAAATGCTTCCATCAATCCAAAATTTCCGATGACGAACATTTTCGATAACGAACATTTGTCTTTTCAATAATGAACATGTATTTTCGATGACGAACATTTGGTTTTTTGATGACGAACATTTGGTTTTTCGATAACGAACATTTGTCTTTTCAATAATGAACATGTATTTTCGATGACGAACATTTGGTTTTTTGATGACGAACATTTGGTTTTTCGATGACGAACATTTTTGATGACGAACATTTGTTTTTTCGATGACGAACATTTTTGATGACGAACATTTTCGATGACCAACATTTTCGATGACGAACTTTTGATGACGAACATTTTCGATGACGAACATTTTGTTTCAATAAATCGGACCCAGATCACTTAAGGTGGTAGTTTATCGCTTCCATACCTTGTCGCGATAAAGCCACTTCTACTCCCTAATACAAGCCGCAGGTAGACTTTAGATGGATCTAGGCCTATAGTCTTCACAGCCTTCTTTACCAAGAGTCTAGCAGCGCTATAGGAGATTTTTTCACCGGTCAGTTGCCAAGTATGCGTGCGCTTTTCATAGTGAATTTTTTGAAATAATGGTGCTGTCGAGTTTGGTTGGAGTTTTGCAAGGAGTAAGTAGCGTCTTAATAGTGTTATTGGGCAATTTTCGTCACTTGTGGCTGCTATGTAGACTTTGTTACCGTGTCTAAACTGGTCCGTTTTTGCTTTATGCAGGTATGTATATTATCAAGTAAGAGTCATTTTCGGAGAAGGTCAGGTTCTTACATTTCACGCTTGCTACCTCTGAGAACTTGCTACCTCTGAGAATCTGAAGAGCCCTGCAAACGCGAGCACGCAAAAAAGAGCATCCCTGATTTGGGTTAGGTTAGCTTTTGTATTAGTCAGTTTGTTCAGAATTAGTTGGATATGCTCTCGCGTAAGGGGGCATTTCCGAGTAGGTGCTTTGGAAAAGGTCCTTTTTATGCCTGCTGCAATTAGTGCGACAGTGGGAGACTCTGTAGGGCATTTCAAGCCGGCTACGGTGTGCGCCCATTTCAGGGCACATACTGCCTGGTCCACGGCCGTTATAGATGCTCCTGATTGAAATTTGGTTGTGAGAAACTGTGCTGTTTCGAGAACGCTTGCGGGGAACACGTTCTTGATGCCTAAGACATTTTGTTTGTAAATGAGAAACTCATTGCATAGTCGCCGGTAGCAGTTTCTGGTGGAAACAGCAACCGATTTCAGGGCGAACCAGGCCATGTCTGCTGTGTTTGGTATTGATAGCCTTGCTGCTGCCCGCACCCACGCAGATGACTGGAGTATTTCTGAAATTCCAGATAGATAATTAGACTTTTTTTTGGGTGGGCGGGGGGGCAGCAGGACTATTCTCGGTTACAACCGCATGCCAGATAATAATATAATCAAGTGAAGTGATAATGGTCGCCTGGCGGTTGGGTTTTATAGTTTTCGCTCTAGCTGATTTGCATATTTCCTGGATATGCAAATTTAGGTTCTGTGCGTCTTTGCAGTCTACCAGCAAGGCTGGCATATACCTAGAAGTATGCATTCTCAATAATATCAAACGATAATAATATTGTTGTGGAAACAATATCAAAGGATAAGTTTCAATACCTACAAGGCATTGTAGGTAAGAATGCAAGTGGAAGATATTGTTCTAGTAAACGCTGAGCAATGGCTTCCCAATTACACCCGTAACATACTTAGGTTAGACAATCGAAATGAGCGCATACGGAAGAATTACTCTGGGCAGTAAAATCCGAAGGTAAGGAAGATAGATCATACGAAGGTAGACCACTTTTTGTGGCCTGTCAAAAACAGTGTTATTGTAAAGAAAAGGGGACGCTAATCCTGAGTCAAAAAGTCAGTTTAGTAAGATCTTATTATGCTTTTGTGAAACATTAGTGAATGAGTTTTATACCTCACGCAAAGTAAATGTGGAGTCCAATTGGGTATTCATCCGTTTATGTTTAGTCTTACTTAGATAAGTGCGTACTGACTACCGAGCGCCTGCATTGAACCGAGAGTTGGCGCGGGGTCAAGCCATTCTGGCCATCTTCTGTCATTTTAGATTGAATCCGAAGGTAAGGAAGACAAACCGCGAAAATAGACCATTTTGATTTTGTGGCCTGTCAAAAACAACGTAAAATTAAAGGGAAGAACTCTTAAACAAAAAGTCTGCTTAGTGAGATTTTTTAATGCTTTTTATGAAACATTAGGGAATGAGTTTTATACCTTTAGAAATATAGAGTACAATATATTATAAACCTGTATGAGTCTTGAGGAGTCTGTGATCTAAAGTTAGGTAGGTATTTCTGATAACAAACATCACACGTATAAAGACAGAATGCTGGCATTTTACTGCACCAAAATATTGCAATAAGAAGACATATAAACATAATACAAGTAAAAATACTAGTACAAAACATGTTCAGAGTAAAAACAAGTTTTCAAAAAGCAGGCTACACACGCAGGCATCAAACTTTCTTATGCGCTGTTACAATATTTACACAAACTATCAAAACTGCAGCAAAAAGACAAAAATAGAAAGTGGCCTCAGTTCACGATTTCAATTTATTGTCCGTAAAAGCAAGAGTACATAATAGTGTCTCACTCCATTTAGAAGAAGAGTGAGACACTCTCCTTTCTGCCTGTGTTATAGCGCAGGCAGATGCGCTGGTCGTTTTGAAGCCACATGTTGACATTCTGTTCAACATGTGGTTGGCCAATCAGAAGCGAGCTTAGCTTCTGATTGGCCAGACGCTTGTGCACGTGCTCCAATCAGCGCGCAGGCGGCCTCACTTGCTCCAATCAGCAAACTGGCCGCCATTACAGCCATTTCAGTGCTAAGTTTTGCCACGATCGGTCGGGTTGGGTTTTTTTTTGTTTTTTTGCACTGAATGATATTTTGTCCACCTTTTGATCATTGTTTCAGTGGATTATTGCTAGTATGCGCTGACTATACTGTGCACTGGTAAGTTAAATGTGTTTTTGGCAATTTTCAAGCAATAGTTAAGTTGAGCACTTTGTTGACTTCTTCAATTCCTTATATAGTTAACCTAGTGATTTTGGTACTAAGTTTTCAGGCGTGGACGCTGAAATGGCTGTAATGGCGGCCAGTGTGCTGATTGGAGCAAGTGAGGCCGCCTGCGCGCTGATTGGAGCACGTGCACAGGCGTCTGGCCAATCAGAAGCTAAGCTCGCTTCTGATTGGCCAACCACATGTTGAACAGAATGTCAACATGTGGCTTCAAAACGACCAGCGCATCTGCCTGCGCTATAACACAGGCAGAAAGGAGAGTGTCTCACTCTTCTTCTAAATGGAGTGAGACACTATTATGTACTCTTGGTAAAAGGGATATTGTTTCAAATATTATAAAATACTAATCGCAAAATAAGCGTAAAAATTTAAGAAACACAATGAAGGTTCATCTGTTAAAAATAACATACAGAATACTTAATATACCTACCTATTTTACACGCCATGTGTACACAGTGTACATTACATAATTACACAATCTATAACTTTGAAAAATGCGATACTAGAAGCTATATTAACTTGACGTTGACACTATCAAACTTTACTTAAAAATGCAGGACTAAAAGAGGGGTGGCGACACAAACTATTCTCGCAAAAAATGCATACAATCGTCTAAAAAGACGTCATTTTGCCACTTCTTAAATTCCATGCCTAAACGCCTGTTCAAACGTAGCGATGTCTCAAAAAGAAAGGTCAGGTCACTTCCAGTTCCAGTCTAAAATTTAGACACCAACTATCTCTGTGTCCTAAGGACAGGAATTAAATGGAAATTACAGAGCCAGAGTCAGCGACAGAGAGATAAGAAAAGGATGATTACTTGACACAGCGCTCACCGACATGCGTATTTGGTAAAAAGTGTCCAAACGTACATTTTGATAAAGATGAATAACTGAAATAGCAGTTAGATAGATATAGTGAACAATAGCTATTAAGACCAACAGCAGAAAAATAAACTGAGATACGGCGTGGAACCAAAAGCCTGACTTGTTCCCCGGCACTGCAATAACAGGCCAGACATTTAGATAATAAAAAAAACTAAATAACCAAGATTCGCACTAATGACTGGATATTCATCACAATAGTGTACAACATAGGTATTCGACGTCTCTCTTAGGCCTGGTACATACTCGTCCTTGTCCATTGTCCCTATCGTTGTGTCCTAAAAAGATTCAAAGAAAAATGCTTGGCAAATAAAGCTAACGCTTTGTAGGAATAAATTTGGGCTCACTTGCAGATTGAATGCAAAAAGTTAGCAGAAACGCTTGTGTCAATTCTTCATAGCATGTGACCAAATTTTGTACATGTCCTTAAGGAGAATACGTATGAGCCGGGCTTTAGTCAAGACTCAAGACCCATAATGAAATTAATTTCTATTTTTTTCCATCCAAAAATTTTCATTATTCATCCCCTTTACATATTTCGGTCAAATCATACTTACAGCCGTATGTCCGTTCAGCTGGTAAAATTACGCCATAATCACGCCACTAATAGTGCATAAAATCAGGGTGTGGCGTGATAATGTTGTTGGCTGAATGGCCAGGTTGTAAAGTACCAATCGACCCTTATCCGATTACAATATCTATACATAATGTCAAAGTTGTGAGTGTTTATCTGCGGGTTGCGCTCATGCTTTTGACTTTGTCCAGCCGGGCTCTGAGGTCGTCCAGGTCTGCGCTGGATATCTTGGGCGTGGACATGATGTCTGCCGCGCTGTCTTTGGGAGGACTGTCGCGCAACTCGTTCACTTTAGGACCCCAGTCCTGCAAATAATAGACTACGGCTGTTACGGCCAAAACATTAAGTTGGGCAGGCTGTGTTATACATAGTTCATTGTAACGGCCATATTTTTTCAAATTTCCCCCTGACTTTGAACCTGCGAGTTGCGGGCCGTGCAGCGGGCACAATAAGCCATGCACCGCAATCAATCGATCGATGAGCATAATCCAATACGCGGTACTGTCACTACTTTTACGCCACTTTCCAGACTTAATATACACGGGCCGTGCTGCGGGCAAAATAAGCCACACATTGACCCGGTTTCTTGCATTTTACCACAATTATTAGTGAGTGGGGGTGTCGTGTATGTGTACATATTGCAGCCACACTTGACAGTAGTAACACAAAATCAATAGCAAAGCAGATGATAACTATGATCCGGCCCGCAAAGAATTCTCCCTACTGTAGCTGATAATCGTAAATTCCACCGTAACTAACCAGCTCGGGCTCCCCAGACGTCTTGGATGACTTGACTCGTTGGACCAGGGGTCGCAAAACAGGATTGTTCTCATACTACAAACATGAAAACAACTGATAGCTTATGATTTCAATAATTCAATGTAAACATTAGTGTTTCTCAGACTCCATTTGTAGTTTATACTTTGGGTACTTCCGTAGTGTATGTACTGTAATCCGTTCAAATTTACGTCATTTATACGGTGGAATGCATAAAGGCAGTCTTAGCTCAGTCAAAACATTCTAACCCATGTGATACGTGTCAAAATTTTTGTTATACGATGCTCTAATAAATTAGTGACATTGAACACTAATAAATTTAGACTGCCTTTATGTAGTCCACCCATAATGCCTACCATTTAACACAATTTTGTAGCTGAACAGACACAGGCTGTAAAGCATGAATCAACTCCAAGCTTTAACTTAACAAAACACAATGTACCATTCTACAGAATCAGAAACTATGCTACGGCTGCATATCTACACTAAACCAAGAGTACATGATAGCGTCTCACTCTATATAGAAGAAGAGTGAGACACTCTCCAGCCTGCCTGTGTTCTAGCACAGGCGAACGCGCTGGTCATTTTCAGGCTACATGTTGACATTCTGTGCTACATGTGGCTGGCCAATCAGCGCGTAGATTCTCTGCGTAACACACTTTAGTATATAATCGCTGATGCGTTCATAAGCTTTAAAATATGGATAAAAGCTTAATAACTCACTATTTATTCATAGTCTGCTTGCAAAAACATGAAAAAAGGTTTGCAAATACCTTTGGGGCTATTTTGGCAAACTTTCAGCGAAATTGATTGAGAAACATTGGAGATATAAACTTTTCTGAATTTCGTAAAAGTTTCTCAATCAATTTCGCTGAAAGTTTGCCAAAATATCCCCAAACCCAAAGGTATTTGCAAACCTTTTTAATGTTTTTGCAAGCAGACTATAAATGAATAATGAGTTATTAACCTTTTATCCCTATCTCGTTTTATGATTGGAGCTCGTGCACAGGGGTCTGGCCAATCAGATAATAGGAGCTTGCTTCTGATTGGCCAGCCACATGTTGCACAAAATGTCAACCTGTATATAACCTTAAAACGACCAGCGCATCTGCCTTTGTAGAACACAGGCAGGCTGGAGAGCGTCTCACTCTTCTTCTATATCGAGTGGACGCTATTATGTACTCTTGACTAAACTAAGCCCAACAAAATATAATCAAAAAATTAGTTTTAAACTTCAATTAGTATTAGTCTACAATAAATTCGATTTTAACCTCTTCAATGCCCATTCCATTTTTCTGTCGCAATTCCATCATTAATTTCATAAATCGAGCCGGGTCCGTAATTTCGTCGAAATCTTTTTCATTTTCACCCTGAACAGGAAAAACAGCATTAAACATTGCTGTATAAACGTGTATAGTTTCATCTTTATGATTTCCAAATAAGGTCGAGACCTGAAACTGTGTGGAGAGGTGCTGTGAGAGATGTTCATGTAATTTGTTAAAGCCCGGTTTATACTTGTCCTTAAAAATATAGGGACAGGGACAAGAATTAGATGTTTTCATTCAGCTATAGTGAAAACATGACTAAAATTCGCCGCATACGAATGGCCCTTATTTTCTTCGGGCAAAAGTTTTCAGACACGCAGTTTTCTTGGAATAGCTTAAGGACAAAACATTATGAACAATGATGAAGGCAGGTATGAACCGACTTTAGAGTTTACAGCTATGTTGCATAAAAGTACAGCTAGCTAGCTATGTTGCATAAAAGTATAGCTCGTTGAACGTGTGTGGGTTGAAAAGTTGAAATTATAGTATACTGCTTGAGTATCAGGGCTAACTTGGAACCAAAAATATTCTACAGTCACACGCCACTGATTTGAATGCCCTCGGTGTCAATAACTTGAGAATAACAGACTGACCATTCCTGCACCCGCGGGACCAGTGAGTCCGGCACGACCCACTGATTTTCGCAACTGCCGCATTCGTTCCAACAGCAGGGCCGGATCCTTCAAATCACTGTACATCGCTGCAACAAAAACACATAAAACAATCCATTTTGTACTGTGTATTAAAATAATTATTAATACTCTAATGTGTGACAAAAAATGTTCAACCCTGAGACAAAACAAACCATGCGATTTCATTCGGAAAAGTAGAAATTTGAGCCGTCAAGAGTTACTGCGAGAAGCTGCTAAAATCACGCCACCTGCTTTCTCTCAGTGTTCACCATTTTTGCCAGACTTTAGTTAACATAAAGTCTTGGTGTTTGATGAGGTTCATTATTGTTTTAACACCAAGTGTCAGCGACAAAACAACGCAGCAATGCTTATCAAACCGTCAGATTAACAAAGGACCCTTTCTACTCACCCGAACTGCTACTAGATATGGAACTTTGCATGGGGGGCGCGGTTCCCGGTGCTTTTTGGTTCGACCTGCCCCCCTGGTCGGTGGACTGTTCACTGGTCGACCCCTCTGCGGCCACGTGCTGTTCCATTTTGTCCATGGCCTTGCGAATGTAGGACTGCAGAAAGCCGGAACAGTGGGACTTCATGTAGCCATCAATGTCCACGTCGGGATGAGCCTGCTTGAAGGCCCACAGATCTTCCAGGCCCTGACAATAAATAAATAAACTTACATCATTTGCCGTTAAAAAGTGTGGGCAATAATCCGCAAGTACATTCTTTTCTATTTAGGAAATACTAAGTAACCGTCCTTAGTATAGACTCTAATCTAAAACGCTGAAATATTTCAGTGAAATGATCATCTATATATAAAAACTAAAATAGAAAATAAAAGTCAGTGAATAAATAACTGCAAAAAAACATTTTCAAAAAACGGCAGTACCTCTGTGAGTTTGTCTTAAATAAAATTTGTCAACTGATTGACCATTGCACTTTTTTTAGAAATAATAAAAATGGTCCAAGTTATAGCATCACTGATGGCTACCTTTTTGGTGGTATGCTTGGAGCTAATAGCTCGCAGGATTTCGGATAATTCCGGTCTTGCTTCTTCAGGACTGGTCACTGTTCTAGCAGCGGACGGCTGCTAAAACAAAGCACAAGTTAATCAAAAGTACGTCAGGTGACTGATCTTGAAGCCAAGGGGGTGTGTCCTAAACTTTTAACAATCTAAAGGGGTAAAATGTGATTCAGTAAAGTAAATTCAACACAGCAATAATTAGTGTCTGTCTAGTAGTTAGCCAGATGCTTAAACTACAGGTAGGAAATCTAGTAGAAGGAACTGTAGACACAATAATAATAGCAGGGGGTCACAGCAGCCGAAATATTGAAGCTGATTAGCCTAATATTAGATCTAGAGTCAGGGCTGAATTATCGAGGGAGGGGAAAGCTAAAATTTTTCAGACCATATGCCAGCTTGAAAACATACGAATCCACCAAAGTCGTTCTCTACCTTGACGGGTGGAAGTTTCGTGTCGCCGCCAGTCAGCTGATGGTCGCCGGACTCAGCGGCAGGCTTGGCCGTCTTGGCCGTTTTGTTGCTCTGCAGATTCTTCTTCACATACGCCACTACTTCGGAAGAGCTAGGGTTTTCGATCAGAGTTAGATGATTCAGAATCTAAATTATGATAATAACACAGGGTTTGCTACAATAGTGTCAGGGGGGTTTCGAACCACCCATCTCTGCATCTGCAGACCAACGCTCTACTAGTTGAGCGACTGGGCGATGATGAGCTGTCGTTTATCCATTGAAGTATCAGGCCCATTTCACAGTAGCAGAAATCAGAAATCAGACTGTCTAACTTTAAACTCGACCCAACACCAGACTTCGTTCTTCGAATGAAAATTTATTAGAATAACAAAACAAAAAACTGCAGGCAATTATTGTCAACACCTTTTGTCACTCCCTACCACGCTGCCATGACAATGCTTCCCCCTAAATCCCCCAAGTAATGCCATGTAAAATTAATCCCCCAAGGCCCTAAATAATGAAAATTAATCTATTTAATCCCCTAAATCCAACCTCAGGGCCGAGTGGACTGGCCAGGGAGTGGAGTATGGTTTTCATGGTGCGCAGCGGGGTGTCCGAGGGTCGTTCCTTCCACCAGGCGGACGGAAAGGCCTCCATGAAATAGTGCAGCTCCAGCAACACTTTGTCCAGCTCCAAGTCGTGGATCACATTCGGCAGCATTCGGGACATTTTCCAAAGACACTGAAAGAAGAACATTGATTTGAATTAAAAGAAAAACAAAAAAAGAGAAAATAAACGAAAATGAAGATTATGAAACAGCATGACTCTAGAGTATACGTATCGTTCAGGGTTAGCTGTCTATGAAAATGAGTAAGCTAGTTTTGTCATGCAAATCAGAAGGTTGCGTTGAATTTTTGAAGAGATTCCTAACAAAATCACAAAACAAAATGTATTACAATATTGCTCAGAAGCAAAAGACTGACTCTCCCCTTTTCGACGGTAGTGGACTTAAGGTGTACACAATGTGCGTCTTGGCTCAGGCTACATTGTGTCAAAAGATTGGGTCTCCAAACACAATATTCAAGGCTGTACGCTAATAGTTACATAATGTTCTCTGTCCTGACCCCCTATTTTGCAAAGCACCAAAATATGCAGTCTCCATTAGACGACTTTTTGCCTCCAAAATAATGGACAAAAGTGGATATGGAGAGTGTACCAAAACAATAGTCAATATGGAGAATATGGTCACATAGTTATATAGTACTTGGCTACTCTATATTGCTGGCATCGGCACGTAACATCAATAACAATAACAAGCAGCAATTTTATGCAAAATTTATTGAGTTTTGATCCACGATCACAGCATAATTGAAGTCATGACCAACAGTCAGTGCAACATATAATCGGTAGAATGGACATCAGCTGGAAGAAGTCCCTTCAAAGGAAGTTTAACCTGTCGCTCACATTATTTCAACTTTTACTAAAGTCTTTCGGTATTTTTTTAAAAGTTTGTAAATTTTACGTTAATTTTACGAATTTAGTTTTAAATAATTGTTGAAGAAGGATTTCCCTATTTTGTGAAAGAAAAAAGAAAAAACGGTGTAGAGGATCGAGCCTGGGACTTTTGTGTGGACTTGGAGAATGCTAAACAACACTGCACCCAACAGAACCCCAACTCTGTCAGCCCCACTTGGAGAATGCTAAACAACACTGCACCTAACAGAACCCCCAACTCTGTCAGCCCCCCTATTCTTTTCTTTAAGTCTACCTCATTCGACCCACACACGGTTTTCTGACGTGACTGATAGGGTTTGCCAACCTCAAGAAGACCCGTGGATCCACATACAATATGTAACGATGAAGGATTGCACTAGCACAGTCTTACACACACCTGATCCGACTCTTTCCCTCGATGCATCCCACATTTCGTTCCCTAATTTAGAAAAAACAGCGTAGCACCGCCCCCCCTGGCCCCCTCAACCCTCGGTTGACGACTCACCCCAGGTTTCTGCATCTTAAGATGAGTGAATGTCTTGAATTTACCCAACCTAATGCACAAATTCCGACGAACCAACCCTTAACCACAGGGCCTTAGCAAAAACAAATATCTGTTCGGTTAGTGCATGTTCTGTGTAGCTATCAAATCAAGGTGTTTGCGAAAAAAAACACGGTGCATTTATGGCTTACAAATTTACACCATGCTATAAAATGCCCTAAGCTTGGTTTATACCTGTCCGCATTTGCGTCTATAAGCTAGTACAGATTCACTGTTGTAAATGTAGTCTCTGATTGATGAAATTTTGCACAGCGACTACTTAAACATTATGCTTGCAGAATAAACGACACTGTAATAAACGCGTACTTGAGGTACCAATAAAAAAAAACTGTTATGCCAAAATAATTACGATTTTCTGATTAAACATTTGTTTTCGAATACATCTATTTGAAACTGCCGTCAAGGTGCGTTTTACTTAGTTTTGGGATGACTTTTTTGTTGCTGCTTGTTTTGAAGAATTCTGGAAGTAGGTACGTAATTAAATTCATTTTACCTAGTTTTCGATAATTGAAGCGTCAGTCAATAAAAAACTATGTTTAGGGCTTTAAAGAACAATAGAGAACGACTAATTTGGCCATTTCGGCCCTACAGTAAGCTAGCTAGCAACAACAAACCGAAACTAGCTGGCTGGCCGCCTAGGCCAGCTCACACACACACGTTACAGAAGAATTACACACAAACACGCTCACAAATTTGCCACAGTGATTACATGTAAGACGTGCAATTTACGTAGGGCAAAACAAAGGCTCCCCTTCTCTTTGTAAAGTCCTGTCGCTACTGAGGTAGCGACAGGAACAAGGCTGTACGCAAAAAAAAAAAAAGGGGGGAATTAAAAAGGGCTGCCTACCCAAGACAAACCTTAGCCCTAGACTAGGTCTGGTCTTAGTCTTTTGTAGTCTGCTCTTAACCTATCCAAAAAAAAAAATTATTCTTGCCCTTCGTTTGACCCGTAACAAATACCAAATATTTTTCCAATTTTTTTTTTCTTTTTAGATTTGCTACACAAAGTTAAACACTCATTAAGTTTAAAAATATCTATTTTATTTTTTTTTTTTATTCTTACTTTAGTTTCTTCTATTTTTTTTTTTTTCTTTTTTATATTTGTTTTTTGTTTTATTATTATTTATTTATTTTAATAATAAATATTATATTTTATTAAATAATAATTTATTTATACATATTTAATTTAATTTATTGATTAAATATTTAATTTATTTTATATATAATTTTCTTATTATTATTTTAGTTATAACCACTCAGTTACAGTTTAACAAAATAGCCTACTTTTTTTATTTTTTTTTTTTTTTTTTTTTTTTTTTTTTTTTTTTTTATTCTTTTTTTTTTTTTTTTTATTTTACAATTATAAACTATATATTTTTTTATTTAATAATTTTTTATTATAATTTTTATTTAAATTTTTTTTTACCTGTGCTGTACTGAGAGTGCAGTTAATTGCATTGTTAGTTTTCGTACCACTTCGTAATTCGCATGATTATTACAGTAAAGACAGTCAGTTGCTTTCTATTTCAATACTGCTTTTCTACAAATTAATCCATTGTGTTACCTACACATTGGTGACCCTGGAGTGATAAATGGCACACGCTGATTATAACTCTTACCGGAAGGATGTACTGTCTCGTGCCCTTCTTGCTCTTCACGAACATGAGCCTGACTTTATTGTACCTTCTGCAAAACCGGCAATAATTGACGCGCTACGGCAGGAAAATCCATCTGCTGTCGCCCTTGCTTTGCGGCTTGCCTCCCCTTCAAACTCTAGTTCAGTTGCCAGTGGTCATGACCTACCACTCATCTGTCGCCCTATCAAATTGCCGCCTTTTTACCTCAAAGACCCTAGAATTTGGTTTCAACAGGTAGACCAGTTGTTGGAAGACCACTCTGAAACTGTTCAAAAACGCAGCTTACTGGCTGTACTTCCAACTGATGTCATTCTAGATTGTGGAATTGACGTGAGCAGGACATTTAGTGAAATTAAAGAACAATTAATATCTCATTTGTCTGAAAGCGATGATTACCGTCTACGCCAGCTACTGGCTGACCAACAACTAGGCGACCGAAAACCTAGTGCAGCGTTGCGACAATTGCAACGTCTTGCGCCCAGTAACGAACAATTAGTGCGACTAAGATTCTTAGAAATTCTACCCGAACCCGTGCGACTTGTGCTTACGTCACTATCAGAAGTTTGCCTAGAAAAACTGGCAACTGTAGCCGATAAGATGGTAGAAAAAACCAATTTGCAAGCACCAAAGTCCACATATTCAATCACTGAAGCTGAAACCTATCAAATCCTGTCAGAACAAATAAAAAATCTCACCGAACAGGTTAATCAGCTATCAACCCAGCGTGGACGGTCTCCATCTCGACGCCATAACCCACGCACCCAGAGTCGCTATACACCCCCTCGCCATCGAAATACTCCTCAGCGGAGTGAGCGCACTAGCCCTTTATGTTACTACCACGACCGATTTGGAGGCAAAGCTCTTAAATGCCAGCCTCCATGTGATTGGTCAACTAGAGACCCCAACTGGCAGGGAAACGACCAAAACCCTTGGCAAGAGCAGCCTACCGAAGGGTGAATTCAATTTATGTGGCTGCTCATCCTGTTGACAGTTTTTTAATTGATACAGGTAGCGACCTGTCGGTACTACCGGTTTCATATAAACAAACCAACACTAACAAGTCACTTATCAAAATGACTGCTGCCAATAACACAGTAATTAACAATTACGGTACTCGAACACTCACATTCACCATTAATCAATTAAAACGAAAGTTCGTTTGGTCATTTGTAGTGGCTGATGTAAACCAACCTATTTTGGGAACTGACTTTTTGAAGCACTATGGCTTAATTATTGATTGCTCTAATGGTTCTGTCTCGTCTGGCCCTAGTCACTGTGCTTCGATTCATAATATAACTTCTTCGTCACCCGACTCATTTCCAAAACTCAATAAGTTACTCGACACGTTCAGGGACTTATTTTGCCCCCCGAATATCAATGATCCCGTACGGCATCCAATCGAACATCATATAGTTACAACAGGCTCGCCCTGTTTTGCACGACCGCGCAGGCTCTTCGGTGCCAAACTTGACGCTGCTATAAAAGAGTACAAGTCCTTGGAAGACCGAGGCGTAGTCTTCAGGGGCGAATCACCGTATGCGACGCCGTTGCATATTGTCAAAAAAACCAATGGTGAGCTTCGACCTTGTGGGGATTACAGGATGCTCAACAAGCAAACGATTCCAGATCGATACCCCATGCCCAATATCACAGACGCTACGAATCGACTTCGAGGTTGCAAAGTGTTTTCGTCCGTTGACCTAGTAAATGCCTACTACCAAATCCCAATGGCAAAAGAAAGCATTCAAAAAACCGCCATTACAACGCCTTTTGGTCTATTTCTGTACAAAAGAATGCCATTCGGCCTCCGTAACGCTGCACAAAGTTTTCAAAGACTTATAGACATTACTCTCAAGGATTTGCCCTTTGCAATTGGCTATATCGATGACATTTTGATTGCAAGCAAAACAATTGAAGAACATTTTGACCATTTGAAACAACTATTTGCTAGACTTCGACACTATGGGTTGAAGCTAAAACGAACCAAATGTGAGTTTTTAAAAAGTGAACTACAGTTTCTCGGTTTTATAATCTCAGCAAAAGGTACAAAACCAGCTCCAATCAAAATTTCTGCTGTTCTCGACTTCCAAAAACCCGAGACAAAAAGTGGCCTTCGTCGATTTCTAGGTTTAGCAGGGGCTTATCACAGGTTTATTCCGCATTTTTCCCACATTGCCAGTGAACTCACAGACTTGACCCGAGCGACAAAACCAGACAATATACAATGGTCTCATGACTCACTACTGGCTTTTGAGAACCTAAAAACAGCTGTAGCAGCTAGCGTTACTCTAGCATTCCCCGTATCTAGCGCACCTATTACGCTGACAACTGACGCAAGTTCTAGAGCTGTTGGTGCTGTTTTGCAACAGCATATAAACGGTATCGACGAGCCTCTTGCCTTTTTTCCAGAAAATTAACCGATCTCGAAAGCAAAAAGTCTGCTTTTGATCGGGAGCTTTTGGCGATATATTTAGCGCTAAAACATTTTAGCTGGTTGATTGGCTTACCTTTTGACATTAAAACTGATCATAAACCACTACTGAATTGTTTAAACAAACTGCAACCTAGCCCGCAACAATCACGTTGGATATCTTACATTTCGGAATTTACGTGCACGATTAAACATGTCTCTGGATCGAGTAATGTAGTTGCAGATACACTGTCGCGTCCCGTCTCAGCAATCAACTTTGACGTCGACTTAGCCGACGCTCAAGCCAACGACGATACACTACAAGAATTTTTCAAAAAAACCAACTTATCACTTCACCGTATACCTACTGGTGGCAAAACCATTGTATGTGACTCTTCTAAACCTTTGTTACGTCCATACGTGCCCCTACAGTTCCGCTATAATCTATTTAAAAGTCTCCACTCATTAGCACATCCTGGCCAACGTGGTTCCCAAAAATTAATTTCAGCGCGATATATTTGGCCAGGAATGAATAAACAAATAGCAGAATGGGTCAAAGAATGCCAGTCGTGCCAGCAAGCAAAAATAGTACGTCACACGCGATCTCCAGTCGATACTATTCCTACTATTAAGCGCTTTCATACGCTGCACATGGATATAGTTGGACCGTTGGCTCCCTGCAAAAATTATAGATATTTGCTAACTGTAATTGATCGTTTCACTTGTTGGCCTGAGGCCATTCCCCTGTCCTCCATTTCTGCCGAATCAGTTGCGTCAGCTTTTATCAAACATTGGGTTTCTCGTTTCGGATTGCCTGCAGTCATTATTACTGACCAAGGTACTCAGTTTGAATCCGCTTTGTGGTGCCTACTTCTGCAGAAACTTGGTATCGACAAGCGGCGCACAACTGCTTACCACCCATCATGCAATGGCACAGTTGAACGCTTTCATCGTCGACTCAAAGAAGCCATCCGAGCCACACTGAACGACAAAAATACGAGCTGGCTTGATCATCTTCCGTTGGTTTTACTTGGCATTCGCTCTGCCATTGGCGTGCACGGTCACTCACCCGCACAACTCGTCTACGGAACAGAAATGACCCTTCCCGGTGAACTATTCAACAATAAAGATGAATACTTGACAACATCGGTCCCCACCTTTATAGACAAATTATTCAACCGAATGCAATCTTTTACTGCTCCTCAAAGATCCTATACAAGTCGATATTCTCATGTACCTGCATCTCTAAAGTTGGCCACGCACGTGTGGGTTCGGCAGGAATTAAAGCGTTCATCCCTTCAAAATCCATACATGGGCCCATTTAAAATTCTGGACCGTGACAAAAAAACCATTGTCATTGCGTCGGGCAATTCAAAACAACGAATTTCTATCGATCGAGTTAAACCGGCTTTCGGAATTTCGTTACTACAAGGAACTTCGAGAAAACACCATCGAAAAGTTACTTTTCTAATGATGCCTCAAGTATTCAAATAAGTTTTCGTAGGAAGGGGGTACTGTGCTGTACTGAGAGTGCAGTTACTTGCATTGTTAGTTTTCGTACCACTTCGTAATTCGCATGATTATTACAGTAAAGACAGTCAGTTGCTTTCTATTTCAATACTGCTTTTCTACAAATTAATCCATTGTGTTACCTACACAACTGATAGCAACCTAAAATTACACAAAAAAAAAACCGCATTTTTCCCAAAAAAACCAACTGCCAGCAACAGCAAACCCACGCAATAACACCACAAACCAAGTTTCATAGCAGAAGAAATCTCGCAAACAAACAAAACAAACAAGCCGCCAAACACAACAACAACAATACCAAACACGCACCAACAAAACAGCAAAACCAACCAAACCCCCAAAACACACAAAAACACAACAAACCAAAAAAACAAACACAACCCCCAACACACAAACACCAAAAAACCAAAACAAAAAAAAACAAAAAAAAAAAAAACCAACAACACAAAACCCCCCCCCCCCCACAAAACCCACAACAAATCGACGACCGGGGGGGGGGGGGGCGTGGGAATTTAAACGCGCACGCAGTTCAACAGTCTGCAGAAGGGTTAACTTTTTAGAATTTTTTAACCGATTGCATGCATAGTGGTTGCAGGGGTCTGGGGGCGGCAGCCCCCAGAAGCTGGACCTTTTTTAGAATTTTGAAACAAAATTTGCATTGAAAAATCAATTCTAAGGTACGAAAAAGCAATTCTAAATAACACTCGTTGTAAAATTCTAGTGGTTGCAGGGGTCTGGGGGCGGCAGCCCCCAGAAGCTGAAGCTTTTTTCGATTTTCGAAATAAAATTTGCATTGAAAAAGCAATTCTAAGCAGGGTGGTTTCAGCTTCAGGGGCCTAATAGCGGCAGCCTGCAGCAAAAAATTCGAGATTTTTGTATTGTTAGGCAAAATTAAATTTGGAAAATTGGAGACGTATGGGACATTTTTTTCGGCCGTGCAATTAAAACTTAAGGAGGGGACAATCTTGTTTAAAAATTTTGCTGAACGTTGAACAACCCCAGCGAGATGACAACGCAAAGCGACGTAAAGTCAGAGGCGAGCAGCCTCCGGAAAATTTTTTGCGATTTTTAGGCCAAATTTCATCAATTTACGGCTATTTTCTGTTCTGCGGTTACCAAAAGTTTCTTATGTTTTGGGCAAATGGGGGGGGGGGGGGTATATGTATCCCCTATATCTCCTTCACTGTCCGCCGTCTTGCCTCCGCTCAAACCCACCGCACGGTTTTTAATTAAAAGCCATACAAAGCATATCTAAATACCAATCATAGTTGTCAGCATTATATACTCATTATTAATACACCATAGCAGATAAAAGTCATGTACATTATGGCAGTAATGAATTAAGGTAGGGGCGAGATCCCCTCGAAAGAAAATTTTTGAAATTTCAGTGTAGTTTTTGTCAATTGGGGACGTGCCGGAAAAATTTTTGTGTCTTAAAACCAAAGGGGGACCACATGAAAAAAGTGAAAAAGGGGGGGGGGGCTGAAATCGCGAAGGGGGGGCTAAAATCGCGAAGGGGGGGGCGGGTGTCCCCCAAGCCCCCCCCCCCCCCCTGGGTACGCCACTGGTGTGGAGC
This sequence comes from Trissonchulus sp. WLG1_4, assembly GCA_030248245.1. Lineage (NCBI taxonomy): Eukaryota > Metazoa > Nematoda > Enoplea > Enoplida > Ironidae > Trissonchulus > Trissonchulus sp. WLG1_4. The sequence continues at coordinate 158,750 of JASANF010007810.1, forward strand.
ACCTTCGGGGAAGCATTTTTGCTTCAAGAACCCCTATTTCATTTTTTGGATTTTCTGAGGGCGTATTCCTTTACCGGATTAAAGGGTTAATTATAATCGGATCAAACGGTTTAAAAATTATGCTGAAAAATGCCATTCCAAAACCTCCGGATTAAACGGACTTAACTTTTAGCACAAGCACACTGCTTTTTAGTCGGACTAAACGGACTTAACTGTGCACGCTAATGTTTATCGTGCATGTTAAATCCGTTTAGTTCAGTGGCAGTTTTGGAATGGGGTCAGACTAAAATTAAGCCGCTGACTTATTTTATATAATTCGTTTAGTCCGTTTAACCCGACTTCGCATTCCAAAACCTCGGACTAATAAGTCCAGTCCGTTTAATTCGGTAAAGGAATTGGCCCTCAGATATGACTCCCCGAAAACTGAACCCTCAGTATATATTAAGAAGGGATATATACTATATATGCTATATATTTTGACCTGTATCACGGCATGGAAAATCTAGAAATTTTTGGAAATTTTGGGGTATATTTTAACTATTTTTGGGACGAAAATTTTTGGGAAATACCCCACAAAATGGTCCGAAGATGCAAAGGACAAGTTTGCTTTGCAAAAAGCTGAACGTCCTTTTCCATCTACGGTATCGCTCCGCAAGCAGCGAACTCCCCGAACTGTGGAACGAATTAGGAACCATCTATACACGGATATATATATATATATTGTGGACGCGCAAAAATTTGCCGAAAAGTACGCAAAAACGACGCGTACTTTGGGGGTTATTACCCCTACATTTCCTACCAACCCCCCCTCCAAAAATTCCTTTCGTTTTCGTTTTATTTGATCCTGAAACCCTAGAACTAACCTTTGGTTTTTCTTCACTGGTGGTGTTATGTCTTCGCGATGGTACCCTTCTTTCCCTTTTTCTTCTCCCCTACCTCGCCAATTGCTGATGTTTCAAGTTACTATTATAACTGTTATTATTATAATTTGTTTGACATGATGCTTCATTTCACTTAATGATAATCATTTTTTTTATTATATTTGCATAGCCTTTCACCTGGAGGGGCCGTATGTACCAGTAACTGTTCATTTTTCTCGATATTAGACAACCGCCATCTTGAATTTTCAAAAGGTTCAAATGCGCATGCTCAAGTTACGCGCGTGTAGCCAATGACAAAAAGGTGACTCAAGCTGTTAGCAGGTGATTGGTTGGCGTCAGTCACGTGGTCAGCCTGTGTGACAGTGGGACCAATCACGTCAGAGTTGGCCTCACGTGGGTTGCTAAGGGCAACGGCGCGACGGAATTGTTAAATTTCAGCGTATAAACGGCAGTGTGTGTGTATAGGCGAGGGACCGTACAATAGGAGTGTCGATCCGTTTATGCAAACGGAACACACATAACCTATTGTCGGCCTAGTGCCTCTATCTATTTTCGATATATCTAATATGGATTGACTAAAATGAATGAAGGCCTGAAAACGGATTCAAATTGCATAACAATATGTCACATATACTGATACCATATAATAACTTGACTTGGTGTTACGAATTGTAAATTGTAATGTCGCTTAATGGCTAAATGAGAATATTTGGAACAAAATGTTGATTTTTTTTTGGTTTTTTTTTTTGCTTTGTATTGTCTTGTATAATATATAAGTGATGGCAGTATTATTCCTTTTCTTTTTATGAACAAATTGTTTCGGTTTGCAATTCGATCGACGGCTTATATTGTCGCACCAGTTTTATGCTTTCTAACGATAATAATGCTCACGATACAAATAGTGTGGCTTGAATATTCAAAAGTCTACTTGTATGGGGAATCTAGTACGCCAAAGTTTGCTCAATAATCTGTCGCATATGCTCATAATGCGTGTATTAATTTGGCTGTGTGTCGTAAAAATTTAATAATTTCGTGGTCTATAGAGAAACTGCTGATTTGTGCATTTATGTTAATCAATCCTACTTGTTTTGTTTAACATTTATTTGTGCGCGGGTGTATTAATTATTATAGTATATATAAAAAAAATAGAATAGCAGATTTTTCTCATTTTCATTTTTCTTTTTGGTTCCGAGGTAGAATATATTCGGATTTTTGTTGTATAAGCATAAGGGAAAAACGGAACGGCGCCGGTGAGCCGATCCGCCTGCGCAGGCGGAACGCCCACGTAAAGCGCCACCGCTCCGTTTCCCCCATGAGTAAATTTCGCATCATAGTAATTGCTACGGTCAAATTTGGAGTAATAATCTGATTTTGGAACAATTAAAATGGCTTGAATAAGTGCGTAATGATTCAAGTAAATAACAAAAAGAGTTTAGTTTTGCCTTAACTCTATGTTGCCTTATTTGGTTTAATACAGTTGCTTCGTATTTGTGTTGTTTCGTACTTGTATTACTTGTAGTATTGTATATATATACATGCATATAATTTTATATACCCGGTTTTATAACGCAAAATTATTGCTCAAATGCATAATTGCACTGCCTCTTTTCTGAATACGGGTGCAGAAGTGGTAACAGAAGCAGGGAAGCGCGCCCAAGGGCACTTTTCTTAGCCCATCTTTTTGGCCGCCCTGTGTGCTATCACTTTTGCCTATGCGTATTATCACTGCCATAATACCGTACGGGTATAGGGACTGCAATAGAGACGAGTATGCGATCCGACGGTATTTTTCTAACCCAATTTTTGGAAGCCTCGTATGTTGCAGCCTCTAGAACTATTACATTCCTCAGTGCTTTAAATCTCAAATAGTGCTTTAATTCAAATTATGCTATAATGTTTTATATTTTAAAGTAGATACAAATTCACAAATTCAAAATTACAGCAAATTTTAGAATTACATACGGA
>JASANF010007814.1:0-66231 GCA_030248245.1 Trissonchulus sp. WLG1_4
ATCGCTTAGTTTTGAGCGCTTTACAAAAACTTACCTGCAAACAATGTAGTAACAGTAAGGGAATGTATTTTCAAGAAACCGCGGAGCACTTTCTGTCGTGGTTCTGTGACTACGCAACAACCATTCAGTCGGCAAACGAAAAAGAACCATTTATTCGCTCGCCAAAAATCACTTTGACAAGTTTTAGAATCAGCATCAGATACTTTATAACTGCTTTCAGTCGGCATAATTTTATTCCGAATACATTTACAGACTTTCATCTAAAAGATACAACATATTTGACACATAATAACTTTACAGTAAAAGTCAGCATCATTGTGTACAGTATTGATTGTCAGTTGTTGAGTTTCAAGTGTTAGGCCCGGTTCATACTCGTCCTTGTCCTTGTCCCTATTGTTTTGTCCTTGAGCGATTTCAAGAAAACTACCGGGTCAAATAAGCCAACTTTTCGCATGAATAAAGTTGGGGTCACTTACAGATAGTGTACAAAATTTAGAAGAAACACTTGTGTCAATTCTTCACAGCAGCTGACCAGAATTTGTCCTTTTCCCTGTCCCTGTGTCCTTAAGGACAAGTATGAACCGGGCTTTAAGAATTAAAAGAACTGTTAGAGTCAAGAGAAGGGAATTCTTGCTAAAAGAAAGACAGCATCAACATCATAATGACACAGGGGTGATTCGAACCCCCTATCCTGATTTCGCAGAAGAGCGCGCTACCGTTGAGCTACTGGACCGATGATGAGCTGTTTTTAATCCCTTTAAGTACCTATCGGGCTATGTAACTTCACACATGTATGAGAAATTAATTTTTTTGCATTTACAACTTTTACTTCTAAATTTGAGTAGTATGGATGGATATAATATTATAATATGTACGTGCACGCGGTTAGTTTAATTTAATTAAAAAGTTACCTCGTTATTACAGGACCTTTACTGAAAATAACAACGCAAAAATAAATAAATGTAAAAAGATAGCTTTAGTAGCCTCTTGAAAATGTTTCTCAAAAACGCACACTGGTTGACCGTTTAAATTGATAGGAATAGACAAAAAACACAATGCCAGGTGCATCAAGTTTCAACGGTATTTTGCGAGGGTTTGTTTGAATTGGTATTTCGAGGCATTCTAATGAAATCTGCTCATTTATTAGAGCCCTGTCTATATCAAAAGTACATAATGGGAACAGCATAAAAATATACATTCTCTAGCTTTGCACATAGGCAGATCCGCTGTAGCTACTTTAACAGGCTAATCACCGAAACAAGATAACCTAGGTTTCGAAAGTGTTAATCAGAAGTAGCCAATCAAAATCGGTCTCAGCCACAATCCCTACCGTAACCTACCGCTGACTATCTGTTTGCTTATAATCTTTTTTTATACTCAATGTATCAGCTAATTTTTTGCACGAAATTATACTGATTATTAAAAAACAGAAGGCATTTCACTTACTGTCACTGAATCTCATTTCAAGTATAATTAATTTCGGCATTTGGTTAGAAAAAATAGTTTTTCTTTAAACATTGAAGCTGAACTCATCCTGTGTGATATTTATCATTCTTTTGATAGAACTTTTTATTAAATAATTTGGGGTCGTACAAGCATAGTTGAAATGAAATAGTTTTATGACCATATAGATGTAAGAAATCATTACGGAAGCATGTGTGTTTGAACCTTATGAATGGAATAAAAGCCCTTAAAAGAGCCAAGTTATCTGCACTGATACCCGCTTCCCACTGCAGGTTTAAGGTTTATGATGATGATGATGATGATGATGATGGGGAGGTGACGCCTGCTGAGCCGAGATGGCTTTCCAGGCGCATTGTGGCGTTGAGCGATGATTGGGAGATGATGATCGGTGTGGCTGGTCAGCTGACTATCACTGGCAACGGATTGCCTGGCGATGATGTCGGCGGGAAGAAGACGAAGGACCGTTGGTTGGCGGGAAAAACGACCGTTGGATTTGGCGGGAAGAAGCAGGAAGTTTTGGACGGATGATGGAGCTAAAATTAGAAACAAGAAGTGGGGGGTGGATAAGGACTCACGATGATTTCAGAGCTGGAGAGCCCACTGGACCGGAGTGCGGTAGGAACCCTGGGCCGGACGGTGGGTTTGCTGGGCGCTGAGCAGTCGGCGGTATGGCAGCGGGTTGTTCATCTGGCTGGCTTCGATCTTCTCCAGGAGCTTCTGGTTAAGGCGCCGGGTGCGGTCTTCGAGGGTCTCCACCTGGCAAATTTGGTGGACCCAGGCGGTTGGTGTGTACTTCGGCAAGCCGGCGCAGAGCTTCAGGCAGCGGTTCTGGAGGCGTTGGAGGCGGATCCGGTTGCTGAAGGCGGCGCAGTTCAAGGCGATGGCTCCGTATTCCAGGACAGGCCGGATGAACTGCTTGTAGACGCGGAGGCGGAGGTCCATGCTGGCGCCCCAGTTGGTGCCACCGAGCGACTGGAGGACCCGGGTTCGGAGGCGGACCCGCTGGACGACGTCGTCGATGTGGTGCCGGAAGGTGCCCAGTCGGTCGAAGGTGACGCCCAGCAGCTTGGCCTTCTTGGTGAACTGGATCGGCTGCTCGTTGATCTGGATCTGGAATGGCTCGCCCCGAATGACGCCCTCGTCGAACGGTGTCTTGGTGAAATGGATGACATTGGTCTTCGCCGCGCTGAGGAAGATTCGCCACTGGCTGCTGAAAATAAAAAACTGATTAACCGCCTCTTGCAGGCAATCGACTGCGGCCTGGTTCCTACCTTCGATCCAGATGGCGACGTCGTCGGCGAATTGGCTGGTGAGGACCCCCGTCTCTGGCGCTGGAGTGGGCATGTCATTGGTGAAGAGGGTGTAGAGGAGGGGAGAGACCACCGCCCCCTGGGGTACCCCGGCTGTTGGATGGAATCATCGGGAAAAGGTGCGGCCCACTCTGACCCGGAGGCTTCGGTGTCCTTAGTGTCTGCCAAAAACCTGAAGATGTCTACCGACCCTGCCTAACTGATTATTGTTACTCTCATTGTTTCGTTCAGAATGGTGAGACTCCAATGAGAAGGGAACGTTGATAACACGTAGCATTGAAATAAAGTATGTATAGTACAGTATAAGTAATTATATAGTATTTGGTATAAGTGTAGTATAGTAAATAATCAGCAATCCAGCGAAACAGCCGTTGTCTTTTATTCTATAATACATATACTGGCAGACTGATGCAACATAGACATTTACATAGACGGAGCATAACATGAAACAAGCACTTTTTGCTAGTAAGGTTAAACTATAGTCCGACAACAAATTAATTATCGGTACCTGATTTTGCTCCCACATTATTAGGACGCCGAGGATATTCGTCAAATATAAAACGCGGTAGCAAAAAATTTTTAAAACTGACACGAACACAAAATTTTAAGCTGTAATTTGACCATGTTTTTGTGGTCGCATGTCGTGTCGCATTTGTGGTTTTTGTGTGTCAAGTTGAACACTATTAATTTTATTGCAAAAACCGTTCATAAATCTAACCGATGAAAACACAACGCTACAAAGTCATGATACATATTGCATAAGCTAGACTCAGCTGCCAAAGTAACCGCTGACAACGATGTTGTCAAAGCGCTGTGGCAGACCCACTGCCCACTCTAGCAAGCCATGGTTTGCCATCTAGACCGTAAAGTATGACGGTTCTGACGCGCTGATATACAAACTACAAAACACTGCTCTGACAGATTTTGTCACATAATGTCACAAATACATATACTGTGTGTGCGTGTCTCTTCTTCGTGTGTGCTAATCGGAACGCTCGGCTTTGTTATATACAATTATATACGCCTGTCCAGTACACACATCAGCACACAGATATGTCAGACGCATATCATGACAGCAGGTCATCACACATCGCGCATGTGTGCCGGCAAATTTTGCATACAGTGACAGCAATGTGACGAAACCTGTCACAATAATGTGTTATCGATTGTTTATCAGCATGTCAGAACCTGACAGATCTGAAGTTTAGAAAATATTGTAAACCGTGCGGTGTCACCTGTCAAGACAATGCTTGGATTTCTCTGCAATGATTGTCGCAGCGGACATTGGCTCGGCACAAAACATGTAGCTCAAAATGTTGTTCTAGAATGGACTTGAATTTATAAACGGTTTTTACACAGTTGTTAGTTTTCGACTTTTGGAAGTTAACTTGAAAGCAAGATACAACCACGAAAACATATAGCAGTTTGAAATGCTATGTAGAAGTGTTGCTTTAGCAATTTTTCTGCCGCGTTTTATATTTGAAGAATATCCTCGGAAGTCGGGACTCTAAGCATGTCGCGACAAAATCTAGGTCTCGAAAATTAGTTTAAGGTGGCGCTCCGAATAACTTCCATAACTTTATTATCTTATAAGTCGACGTAGGTTCTAGCTACAATGAATTTCGTTTAAATATATTGAAGCCTGTTACAAAACTCTGTTTGTGAGTAAGTTTCACGTGCCTGCTGCCTTGTTCTGATTTTTTATCACCGATTGAAAATTTCTATTTTTGCTAAATGCGCATAATTTTTCAAACGGCATAACTGAGCGAAACTTTGTTCAAATTTTACGATTTATAGCTTAAACTGTAGGTAAGTATGTTGCCGAGGTGTATCTTTTCTTATGATTTTAATACAATTGTTTTGGCTTAAAATACACTAGTTTTTCTATAATTGGTCAACTTGAAATCGCTGCTGAATTTCACCAAAAACAGAAATCAACATTTTCGAAGAAGGTACGTCTGAATCTACTTATTTTATAATTTTAAGTTAAATTTCACAATGAAAAAACTACATGGAGGAGAGCTATCACGATTCAAAAAAGGCTATGGCCGATCAGAAAAATCTGAGGTTTGCCCACACAAACGACAGTGTCAAAAAATAGAGCGTATTTTTTAATGCAAATAACCATTGAGAAAAGTTGTAGAAGCCAAAAAGTAACTAACGAAAAATTAGCTTGAAAAATAGTGCATTTTTGTCAATATCGCTCAACGTAATTTGAAATTTTTTTTACAAATGTTTGCTTACACAAACGACTTTTTAAAAAGTTGCAGTCACCTATTATCTGCGGAAAACCGTTATCAAAAGTATCAAAAGCCATCTACAATTTTTTGGAAAATCGATTTGAAGATTTTGCCATATCAAAATTCAGGTCAAAAAATCAATTTCAACAAAACTACATGTTATGTATATCAAACGAAAGCTAATTCACTGCTGAACAACCTTTGTTCAAGAACAAGGACCTGAAAACGTGACTGAATATTTTTACTGCCCAAAGTCAGTTATTCGGAGCACCACCTTAACCCTACCCGCAAAACGTGCTTGTTTCAGTTCAATTTAGCTTCACTTTTTGGCTCATTGAGATTTCTTACATTAGCATTACACAACTCCGAAGGCTTGATTTGCAAAAAGTGTCCAAAAGTCAACTTACATAATCGGCAGTATAAAAAAATAAAGTTTCTTATTTAATTTGGCTGAAATGCTTAAACTATACCTCAGAAAGTGTTTAAAAACTTCTGACGATGATGTTTCATTGCATATAGTTGTGAGTGAATAACCATAACCTTTACCATGATCTAGACATTAGGACCCACTGTTTATGTTTTTTTTAAGTTTTTTTGAACACGGACAAAATAGCGTTTCTCAAATCTAGATTCTTGAAAAAATAAATGAAAATATTATTTGCGGAATTTAGGTTAATGATCACCCAACACGTTGCACCAAATACGGTATAAGTGTGGGGTGAAATTTTATACGCGGATAAAAATGCAAGAACCAAAGCTGGTATAGTTTGCAGGAAAAACGTACACAGCACTACAATAGCTAAGGTTTTGGTGACTTTTACTTGGCGTTTTTTGTTTGCCTTCATTACGGTAGAAACAATTTGTTCGGTTTCTTTGCGATGCAACAAATACAGTGCCACCAAATAAACAAGGACGCTTGCTGAGCCCACAATAAATTGAAGATAAGTCCAAACTTTTTCCATCCACCAAGTTATACCTGCCGTTACCATGCAAAGTTTGAGACTGGTTGCCACATGAGGCATATTGTAAGTTGAAATAACAGCGATTACAAGTATTACTCCTGCAAATATGAAACCCCCACTAGCAGCCAATACAATGCGGCTACCAGTTATTTGAGAATAAGCCTGGATACTGTAACAAGCAATACAACGACCAATAGAAATCAGCAAAAGCATGGTCTGAACCAAAAACCCTGCGAGAAAATAACAAATCAAATGTACCCTGAGCAAACAAGTCCACCGCGTTACCAAAATAGCATCTTGGGCCGTTGCCACCAAGTAAAGTCGATACGGTCCAGAAGTCAAAAGTCCAACCCCCATCAGCAAGTCTGCTATTGCTAGAGCCACGGGTAAACAATATTCTTTGCGATGAAGAGCTTTGCATTTACCAACGGCCAGTATGATTATAAAATTGCCGCATCCTTGCAAACAACCCTCAATGGTGTACGCTGTGAAAACGGCAACTTGTACGTTTTGTAATGTTGTATTGGTTAAATTCATGTTAAATACATACAAGGTTACAATAATTAGTTATTAAGCCATGACTTGTTCACGATTGATTATATAATTTGGCCACAAAATTTGAGTAACAGATGGAATTCTAAAGAAATAGCCATTTAGTGTGTTATTTTTTATGTAACTAGGCTTATAACATCTTATTTGTGAAATGCTATTAATTAATTTAAGGCTGTTTTAACGACTACAAAGAAATAACTCCGGGTTATTTTATGTTATACTGAAATCTGTTTTTTCTCAAAAACTATGCAGGAACTGTCGAAAAACTTCCACGGCTAGGCGCAGCTGAACAGTTATATGAAAGTTTAAAATGCTTCAAGTATTGCTATTTGGTATATTTACTATTCTACCATTTATATTATATATGTTATTGTTTTGGATTTTGTTGGTTTTTTGTTTTTTTGTGATATATAATTAATTTATTAATTAACTGCTATAGTCTATATTTGCAAACGTTTAATGGAATCAGTCAGATCATTCAGTGAGTTAAGTCCAATAAGAAAATATAATCAAATAACAATAATAAATAAAAAATAAATAAAATCAAAAATACCAAAAAACAGATGTGTGAAAAATTAGACAATTAGCAGATAAAAACACCTGTAAGCAAAAAAATGAAAAGTAGGAAATCGAAGGCTTAGAAACTGAAAACTTGAGAATACACTTCCTCGTAAAGTGAATAGCCTACAATAAATTGCTATGTACGAGTAATTGTTTTCAAAAAGCTTGCCTATGTAGAATTGCACAAAACTAATGAAAACTCATATTTTAATGAATATTATTTACCCACTACGCATTCTACTTTATGTCAGAAAACTGTTTCAATAGTTGAAAATAATTTAACTGATCAGTTTGTGTGTAGGGTAGAATAGGATTGGATGTAGCATCATAGGATTAGATTTCAACACTGTGCTTTTGAGGGTAAAAAGTGTCAGATAAGAGTAAAATAAAATCTTCAGGTACAGTGGCTAAATTCGTTGTATGGTGGTTTAAGAATCTGAAGACGTGTACTGTAGGTTTTTTCTTATAGCCAATGGAATCTGTAAGACACAGTAGCGACAGGACCTTACATTTGACTTGCCCTAACAAATTACACCTATTACGTTTATTGGCGAAGGCAACTGAGTATGTGCGTGTGTGTGTGTGTGTGTTTGTGTGTAATCCTAGTATTGTGTGTGATTGCGTTTTGTGTGTAAGCTGGCCCAGACGGCCAGCTAGCCACCTTGTGGCTTCGTTGGTAAATGCAAAGCTCTTCATCGCAAAGAATATTGTTTACCCGTGGCTCTAGCAATAGCAGACTTGTTGATGGGGGTTGGACTTTTGACTTCTGGACCGTATAGACTTTACTTGGTGGCAACGGCCCAAGATGCTATTTGTTGCTTCTTGTTTGTTTGTTGTTTGTTGTTGTTTGATGTTTGTTGTTGTTGTTTTATGTGTCTCATGATCATACTAGAGTTGCTGTTGTTAAGTTGAGTGTCACGTAACTCACTAAGGTTACGCAACTCACCAACTTCACTGGTTTTATGTCTAGCATATTTGTAGCGTTGGGATATAGTCTTGAACTCGGCTATAAAATGCGTGCAATTTTAAATCCACGGATTTAGCGGATATAAAAAAGTGAAGTTTGGATAAGGATTTAGGATTTTAGATTTAGTTTAATTCCGCCAGCATGCTAAATCTGACACGCGTTGGATAAGGATTGGATTTAGCGCACGCTAAATCTAATAAATCGGCTAAATCCAGCAGGCAATTTAAATCCTAAGCGCTTATCCAAAATGCAGCATTTAGTTAAATTCTGATCCGCTAAATCCATTTTGGATTGTCCATTTTTATGCGACAGCATGCAATTCAAACTTTTGAATCAAATACTTTTTATTACAGTAAAACCAGAATTATAATGCATGAAGATCGTTCTTAATCTTTGCAGCAGAAAACTTTGGTTAAACAAAAGTTTGGATAACATTAAGTATAAGAAGTTGTGTAAATTGAAACAGGACTGTAGTTATTAAAAAATAAGACGATAGGTATTTATAATGGTTTAATTTGTTTAAAAAAGACGCTGCATTTAAGGTTTAGTTTTGTAAGCATACATGTAACGGGGTCAAAATTTTGGGGGGGCCTCTCCGGCCAAATTTTGGGGACCCTCCCCCCCAGATCGACCAAAAATACCCTAAATTTTGCAAAATTTTTTAAAAATTTCGCCAAAAAGTGCCATTTTTTCTAAATTTTGCCCAAATTTTGGGGACCCTCCCCCCCGTGTCCTCGATTTGGGGGGGGTCCCCCCATCCCCCCCCTCATACATGTATGTTTGTAAGCCTTTATAACTAAGTGTTGCGTAAATAAATATTGAAAAACAGTGTATGGAAGAACACAACGAAACAACAGTAACAAACATGATCCTGCTCTTAACAAAATTCAAACAATAATACTAATAATAAGAAACAGAAAACAACAAGTAAAACACAAATATAATTCTGGAATAAAAAATTACTATTCTGGTGACCTACATATAGTATTGTTTTGTTCCCCCTCAGAATTTAGCTGTTAAAAAATTGGCTAAAGGTTTGGCATGCCGCATGTTTTTTGCATTTCTGAAACAAAAAATTTCAGCAAAAGTACCTATTGCAAAGTACCTTTCAAACACATTATGCGGTTTTAGATCATTATAAAAAGGTCAAACAAGCTTGCATAATTTTTGTTTCCGCGAGAAATTCTGTGCGACAGTTATTCCCATTGACTCAATCAAGCGTAAGACACCTTAGGTCAAGTATTTTTAAATAATATTTGAACGCTGCTTAAACTTTATAAAAAATAAGGTTCTAAACCAAATATTGACTTGGCTTGTGCATACAATCATTAACAAATTAATTTGATGATTTTTGGATTTTGCAACCAGGCAAAAGTTTGCGGCATGTGGTCAATAAAATTGTAAACCAAGAACGCGTTGCAACTCCCAAATAAATAATAAGCATAATTGCGGAATTGCATATGTTTATAATCATACAAGTAACCGGGTCGAAATTTTTAAGGGGCCTTTCTGATAAAATGTTGTGAACTTTTCCCTCCTAATCCACCCAAAAATAGCAAAATTTAGCGAAATTCTTGAAAAAAGTGCTATATATACTAAATTTTGCCCCAATTGTCAAGACACTCCCTCCGGCCCCTCAATTTTGGGTGTCCCTATCCCCCTCATACAGGTATATAAAGGCTACTAATGGTATATATTGGTATATAATGGTAATAATGGTATATAATGGTATACTATGGCCTGTAATGGCCATAATTAAATAACTTAAAGAATACAATGATTGTTTTATTTCTGCTGGCTGAGCCAGATTCGCGTGGAATTAGCATTGGCCAGAGAATAGTTGGTTACGGTTTCATCAGGCTTTTCTGCCATTTGCAGAATGATGACAAAATATCCAACAATTACTGAAGTCGCCTAAACAAAAATAAACAAAATTACTGTCATTAAATCCAGTACAATTTACAATCTCTTCATTATTTTCGGTCTATAAATATTTTCAAAGATTAGTTTCGGATTTGGAAAAAAATCAAGTCATGAGAGTCTCCTAATAAGTTGAGAGCACTAGCGTAAAATAAGGATACATTATAATAACATAAATATTATGGTAACATAAACTGTTTAACTTACGGTTAGTATTGTAGATCGTTTTAAGCTAAAGAACGATGCGGCTGTCACGTATAGAGTTTTCAGCTGTATGTACTGAATTAAACCCATGGCTTCCGTATATATCTAAAATATAAAGGTATATTTTTGCACGAAAGAGATACTCAAACTTGATAAAAAGAAAAATGGTGGTGCTGGAGATTAAGCTCATTGTAGGGGCCTTGACCATAAGAGTGTCAACAACTACATTACAGCGCTATGTTTTGTAAACCCTAATTCTTACCTAGTTACAATAAATGCTTAGCATCTATCGCTAAAAATTTGTTTTTAGCTTTAAAGCTTATTTTCAAAGAGAAACAGAATAAATATAAAAATAGTTAAATAAATACAATTAGCAAATAAATTGAGTTGTATAAACAATAAAATGTTAATTGCACAAATTAAATAAAAGTCATTGACTCATATTCTGCGCCTCAATGTATTTTCTGCAAAATTTTCTTTTTAAACTCAAACCGTATAAAGTCCAACAGGTAAAACACCTTTAAAAACTCCTCCTTGTTATTTTCTTCAAGTTTTTCCAGGCACGATACGACAGAATTTATACTTTTCTCCACTTCTTCGTTTAGCAAAATAGGTGGGATAAGAAGAGCTACTAGAATAACGATGCTGTAAACAATCCACACAATTATCAATGGTTTGGGCACTAGCTCTGTATCAGTGACAAAAATAAAGCAACAGCTGCAAATTATTGCAATAATTGAACTGGAAACTCGCAGATAATACCATGACCACGTCTTGGCAACAAATTGGACACAATTCATTGCTTCACGATGCATTTTTTTAACACGACTGATCTCAGAGCTTTTGGATAGAAACTGCAAAGCCTGTAAAAGTTGAAAAAATGAATAAAAGTTTTTGCATAGTCTGGCAGAAACGTTTTGCTGATATGTGCATTTTAGTTCAACTTTTGGCTACGAGTTAAATGTAGGGCTAATTCCTAAAATGGATTAAATTTAGTTTCTTAAATAAGTTGCATTTAATAATGTTAACATAATGTATCTCAAGGTTGGGCAGATCTTGTGTAAGTAGAAAATATATGTGATTGTGGCATGGAAATAGCATAGTAAAAAATACTAATAGAAATACAATAAGTGTAATTTATAGCACGATGTAGCGTGCACTCAGTATTTTATAAGCACCGTAACGTGAAGCGCCAAGTGCATGAACGAGTGCGCGCAACGCACGAGTTTATGCACCCGGGCTTCACGTGTTAGTGCGAATAGGTGCTGAGTGCACACTACAAATTGATATAACATGCTTATGGTATATCTGTTTTGCAAAATACAGTGCAATAAGTTAATAACTAATATGCACGCCTACAATGCACCTAATAGCTTGATTCTACATGCACGCTGTGAATATAGCAGCGTGCACTAAGTAATAATTGACGTTAGTTTTTGCACTGTATTTTCAAGGCAGGTATGATATAATCTAGTTTATATCAGTAAGGCCCCAGACAAGTAAACTAACCTGCTGATTGAAATTAATGACTGCAGCCCTTGCCGTTATAGCCATCAAAGCTTGCAAACCCAAAATTGCAAAACTATTGCCCAAAGCCAACCAATATGACAACAGCAATAACACATAGCCGGGATATGAAGCATATAACACATCCAAATTGAACACAATATTAATGTGCTTGTACAAACACATGCCAATGACGGGAAGAGAAACTGTAGCACAAAAGCGAACTTTTTTTAATAAAGTTACGTTATTTGGGACAAACTTCTGGCGTTTAGAACAAAGCATCTGTTTCTATAACTTAGTTTTTTGTTCAGTAACGAATAGGAACTTTTTCATGTAACTTTGACTAAGCTTGATAAAAAAATAAATAATAAAACACTCTAGTAGCAAAAACAATGAATATTATATAATAACAGTAGATGAAAAAGATATGCCACAGTTCTACATGAAGCTAATATAAGCTTCGATTTAGAAAATCGATAAGTACATTTTTTGAAACTGCGGCTAAAGTCGCTAAATAAAATAATTAACTACTTTTTCAATGAGCAAACAAATATTACCTGCCGGTAGAATTGTTACAACCACAGATAAATACGCTGTTATTGCAAGTTTTGTAACTTTGTTATATTTCAACAGTGTAAATTTGTTTACAAAAGTTTCATTTGAAATCAATTTCTGGCAAACCCAATGGAAATAAATGAGATTGACGACCGCTGCTGAGAACATCAGACAATAAATGACTCGGAGCAGCAAAGATGAATTCAAGGTCCAAGAACTTTCACAAGTAGTTTTTATCCACAGCATTAGAGTTGCTACAAAAAGTGCATTAGCTTATAAATAGATTATATATTTATGATATCAAAGATGTATGTTCTGTCTAAGTGATTTTTGCCTGAATTTAACCTTGTAGTTAAAGTATTAAGTATTAACTTAATTGATAAGTTCATACAGTATTATTGAGCCAACAATTATTTAAACATTTGGCTTTTACGGCTTGCATTTAAAGTTTTTCAGAACAAATGCGAAAAAATACTGATGTACATATTATAACGAACAATACCTTGACCTAAATACTGATACTTACTAGTAAGCAGGACAAATACAGCAAAGGAGTAAGTTTTTAGAATAATTTGAAACACGATTCTTCTTGGTTCAGTAATCGAGCAACATCCAAAAATGCGACAGATAAAGAAGAAATAACGATTACTGCTCCAAAAATCACTTTGAAAAAAATTGAAGGTGTCATTTTCAGGTAATGTTTTTTTAATTGCAGTCATATTTGTGATAAATACTGGTTCTCCTTCAGTGTTTGTGAAAGTTCAGTGTTGAACGTTGGTCAGGTTGAACGAGTGTCTTTTGGCTTAAAGTAAACAAGGTTGCAATTTTTTGGATGAGACTTGTATTTCACTAATTGCACTTCGAAATCATTAATTTATTCATATGCCAATACTTAAATTTGTTGATTATAGGGAAATATTATTTCTTTTACTTGTCACTCTAACTGATTGAAACAATGTATTGAGAGCCCAAAATGAGCACAAATATTTGTTTTGAGTATCTTGTAAAGGCTTCCTTTTGTATGATATTTAGCTTAGTTGATTTAAAACTAATTTTTACCGTTTTAAACAGACTGGACTATTTTAGACCGTACTTAATGCCGCAATGAAAGAGTTAAATCAAGTCAGATGCTCAATTTTTGTTTGAGTCGGCTCTATACTACAGTTGACATAGCTATAAATGCATATAATAAACGTATATTTTTTATTAACTTTCTCTTGTTTTGGTTTTTTTAATTTGGCAAGACAATTTGCTAATATCCCACATCACTCCAAATATATATCTGAAAAGACAACGGACGGGACGGATAATAATAAATACTACGTACGTTTACTTTCGTGTAGTGTAACGGAGACGGTTGGAACTAGAATGAGATACATCAACCACAAAGGCATTTATTTAAAAGCAAACATTTACGTAGCAGCAAATCTTGCACAAAATATTACTACACCACACAACCTAATTGTCAATCACAGTCGCAGAAAGTCGCAGTGTCTGTTGTGTCCGCGGTTCAGGACGCCTAAATCCAAGTATGGTGCCAATTTGAAACATGCAACAATTTCTTTGACTTAATTTGATAAGTCGTTTTTGCTGGAAAGTGTCCACTAATAAACCATTATGTTTTGTATTCCCATATTACTCTTTTAACAAATTAAAGTACGACCTTTAAGGACCCACAAAATAATGAGAAATTAAATTACCTAAATAAATTATATTTTGCGTGTTTAGTGTGCGAACGCACTTATTTAAGGTAGGAAGTAGTTATGCTTTATAAATAAAATACTAGAAATTGTATAAGCATGACTATTTGATATTATGCAACTTCAGTTACTAATCAAATATTTGGTGGTATTTTTGTTCGCCAGAAAATAGCTGGGTGCGTTTCTATCAGGCTTTTCTGCCATTTGAAGAATGATCACAAAATATCCAACAATTACGGAGGTCGCCTAAATATAAAAATATGCCAGTTAAAATCCATATAAAACTAGTAGAACTCACAATAGTATAGCAAATAGCAATAGTATAATTTTCATACTACCGTACTCATTCTTCTTAGCGAAGACATTGATAATGACTGTGATGCATAAATTTCTGATATTAAAACTAACTGTATCTCTAATTGCTAGTATTTGAAATCAAAAAAAAATTGGTCTGTTTTTGTTAGGGATACTTCACTGCAATATATCTAATAACATAAACCCAAATAACATGCGACATAACCCTTTTAACTTACAGTTAGTATTGTAGTTCGTTTTAAGCTAAAAAACGAAGCGGCTGTCACATAAACTGTCTTTAGTTGGATATACTGAATTAAACCCATGGCTTCTATGTATATCTAAAATATAGAGGCATGTTGTTGCAAGAAAAAGACTTCTAATTTTCAAAAAAATAGAAGCGCTACAAATTCAACACAGCTCACTACATTCTGCCGCCTCGTTTTGGAAACCCTATTTTTTAGTTACAAAAAATACTTTTAACCAAAACTAGTGTCGGCGATACATGATTTTGAATTCAAAAACAGTATATTACTGATTATGAACAGAATTATGTGGATGTACAAAAATTGCAAATTCCATAAGTAAATAAAGTATATATTTGATAAATGTACAAATATTTTTTGCAAAATTGATTTACATTTCAAAACCAAACCATAGAAATTCCGAAAGCCAAAACACCTTTAAAAACTCCTCCTTGTTATTTTCTTCAAATTCTTCCAGGCGCGATATAACAGTGTTTATGCTTTTTTCCGACTCCTCGTTTAGTAATATGGGTGGTATAAGAAGACCGATTAGAATTACAATTCCGTGAAAAGTCCACATAATAATCATAACTTTAGGCACAAGCTGTGTACTAGTGAAAAATATAAAGCAACAACTGCATATTATTGAAATGACAAAACTGGAAACTCGCAAATAATACCACGACCACGTCTTTGCGACAAGTTGGACAGCATCCATTGCTTCACGATGCAATTTTTTGATGCGACTGATTTCAGAGCTTTTGGGTTGAAACTGTGAAGCCTGCAATCAAACAGACGAACTAAACTGTCATCTAACAAATTCTGTTTGACAAAAAATTGACAAGTTTGCCACATTTCCTCTACAGCTGACTTAAGGTGGCGCTTTGAGAATCTGTTTTTCGGCGAACTATTTTTTCTGGGGCAAAATAGACCCATATTTCTTGAAAAAAAGTTGTTCAGAAGGTCCTCAGGAGTTGATCAATGTGTATAACTCAAAATGAAAAAATTTTAAAAAATCTAAAATTTGCGTTTTTGTGAATATTTTTTCAATATTACCAAACTAGAAAAAAGTCCGCAAAAAATCAAAGTGAAACTAAAATACATTCTTTTTTGATAAATAGACAAACATAGTTGAAGGAAGCGTCTGTCAAATCAAGCCGTACGGCCAGAAAAATAAAAACATGCAACAAGCCAAGCAACTTTTCAATAAAAAAACCAAGATTTTTTGCCAAAAGGCACAAATTCCGAATCGCATAATTTGAGTTGAGACATAAAATTTTGACACAATATATAACAATAGCCAAAGAAACTGACTAATTTTCATTTTTTTAATAATTGGACTTTGAAGCGAGATACTTGTTGTTGAAGTTGCATGAAAAGTTTAAACTCAAAATTTAAAACTAAATTCACAAAACAAAAAAATTATCGTCCCAGACGTTTAAAAACCTTCCATACGAGCTATAGATTGTCCAAATTGATAGAGTTTGAATTGAGTTATGTGTGCCCTGTGAATAGGGTTTTCGCAAGTCATGTGACAGACACAAAAAATAAATTGAATCAAATCCTCTTGCAAAAATGCTCAGTTTGATACCTCACACCTTGTTCAATTCCAATATAACCATTAAAGCAAGAATACACAATTTTTAAAGTACGTGCAAATTCTCGGAGCGCCACCTTAAGGGGGGGCGGGGCTACCCAGGTCAAAAATCAAAGTTCTCCAATTTTGCTTATTTTCACATATGTTACTCCCCCAAGGCACCCCAACCTCAGATAAGAACAATTAAGCTTGAAGGTGCACTTTTGGTTCAGTGCGTTTGTCAGTGTATTTACATAGGCAAAAGTGCGTACAATAGCCTAAAAGTAGACCTTACTTGGACAGTTCTAACCCAAACCACATCAAGCCAATCAGCCTGAAACTTGGCATAGTAGTAGCCCACGTGTAATCGCAAAATCGGGGGATCCGGATTTTTGATATGTGTTTTTAATTTTAAAATCGAGGGCGAAAGGTGAAGAAATGGCCGTTTTTTAAGGCCCCCAAATTTGAGTGATTTTACATTTGGCGTTACAGCTCAGGCCAGGAGCAAAAATTTAAAAAAATGGTTCATAGAGGTTGAGATATGACGTCAGGCTATCAAATCATGTAAAAATCAGCTTCGTCAGTGTTACCAAAAATTTCGAGTGAAGTGACGCTTTGCAACCACAAAAAACTTTTTTCTCGCCTATGATTTACACGTAAAATTGAAATTTTGGGAGCCCCTAGTGAAAAATTGGCAAAAGCATTGGTTCCAGTTTGTAACATCCGCGATGCGCCTTCTCTGGGGCTACATTGTGTGCAAATTTGAAGCGAATCGGAGAACCTAAAATTTTCACTTTTCCAGGTAGCCCCTGCCCTTAAGGGTTACAGCATACATATATAGATTTTAGATTTTTAGCTGCCTATAATGTAATCGGCTACTTTTGTTGTAAATGATAAATAGGGCCTAGTATAAAAACCTATTCACAACAGGGCGCATGAGAGGGCGCATGAGCGGGCGCATGAGAGGGCGCATGCACGGGCGCATAAGCGGACGCATGAGAGGGCGCATGAGCAAGCGCATGCGCGGGCGCATTCTATTTTCACACTGCCAGCTGCATTATTTCACACAATGCACTATGCAAGTGTGCGTGTGCGCCCGTTCATGCGCCCGCTCGTGGGCCCGCTCATGCGCCCGTTTATGCGCCATGGCGTACGCCATGGAGCGCAATGCGCCCTCGTGTAGTCGTGTGAATAGGCCTCAAGACTCGGGGCTGTGCTGTAGTGGTAGCATTCTAGTCTTTGGTGCAAGCGGCCCGGATGCGATTCCCCTCGCCTCCATTTCTTTCATTTTTTCAAATTGGGGTCTCTTCTTTCTTCAACATAGTGGCAACCGTGCCGTGACATATGGCAGGAGAGGATATGGCCCGGTCCTCAGGACAGCCTCATCTGAACCGTCGTCGGATTTGGGTTAGTAGCCCCATGCCCTGGGTTGAGGTTGGCACTTTAACGCTTACGGTACTCGTGCTGTGGTGCAGTATGAATGTGTACATAGTCTCTTTCTTTTGTGGTCCCTCGGTCAAGGGTAATCCAAAAAAACCTTCTGTTCCGTTTAAGGGTGAGCCGGTTATAACCATCGGTATTGGTAGGAAATTGGTGTGCGTCGATTGAGAAACCCTGTGGTTGCGAGTAAGTCAGGAAACCCAGAGTGTGGTATGACCGAAGTAGGCTTGGAGGCCTACGTGTAAATGTACTCCGCTCTTGAGACATCGGGTTTGCCCCGGGAGCATGAGTATTGGCCGAGTATTGTTGCAGAGTCGCAACGATGTTCGAAAGGGGAAGACAGTTGTAAATAAGAATTAGGGTCTATGAGACACGGAGTAGATAATACAAAGGTTAACAAGCCATAACCTGCTGATTAAAGTTGAAGACTGCAGCCCTTGCCGTTATAGCCATCAAAGCTTGCAAACCCAAAGTTGCAAAAATGTTACCCAAAGCCAACCAGTATGACAACAGCAATAACACATAGCCGGGATATGAAGCATATAATACGTCCAAAGTAAACACAATATTATAGTGCTTATACAAACACATGGCCATCACAGAAAGAGGGGCTGAAGTAAAAATACCTCTTTAGACATAAATAACTGGGCAGCTTTAGTTTGAACAAAACAATAATTTTGAAAATATAGTATATAGAAAAAGTATGACACACCTTAAAAAATACAAATAAACCTAATAGTTTTGGATTTGGATGACTTGCACTCCTCAATTTCAGCAGCTATCTTGATTTTCAGGGTGAACTCTCAACATGTTTCTTGATTTCAAAAAAGAGCCCCTTGTTCCGCTACAACTCTAAGTGTTTATGGTTAAATCTGTATGTTCTACTTTTAGCTAAACGACTTTACTAATTGATTCGAGAAAATCAAGTCAGTGAGTTGAATTGACACTTTGCTTAAAATTATTTATATATCGAACAGTGATTAAATATACATTACCTGCTGGTAGTGCAGTTACGGCGGCAATTAAAAATGCACGCAGTGCAAAACTGGCAACTTTGTTATTTTTCAACAGTGTAAATTTGTGTACAAACGTTCCATTTGAAATCAATTTGTGGCAAACCCAATGGAAATAAATGAGATTGACGACGGCTGCAGAGAACATCAGACAATAAATGATACGGAGCAGCAAAGATGCATTCAAGTTCCATGGACCTTCGCAAACCGTTTTAAACCATAAGATTTGGGTCACTAAAAAATATGAACTCATCAAAGAGCAAAAATTACATTTTTAGGTAGGAGGTAAGAATATGTGTAAAATACTAAACAAACTCAAGAAAATAGATTTTTCAAGTTAATCATATATACCTATATATTGAATATATTACTCTAATATTATGATTTATATTATATATCATACATTTTTACGTCTTCTAAACCAAATATTGTTGTTTTAGTTTTTTTAAACTTAAATATTTATGTATTCTAGCGAACGGTATCTACACTAAAAAACTGACACTTACTTGTAAGCAGGACAAATACAGAAAAGGAATATATTTTTGAAATAACGTGAAACACTTTTCTTTTTGAGTCAAGGAATGAACAGCATCCAAAAATACGACAGAAAAAGAAGAAATAACGATTGTTTTTCCAAAAATCACTTTGTAAAAAATTTAAGGTGGTTGCCATTTTTATATCAGCCATTATCGCAACGAATCTCGTAGTTTAGCGTCTCCAGAGCTTACGAGTTTTAGTTTACAGGTAAGGTTGGTTGGTTGGTTTTAAAGTTGGTTTTCATACTTTTAAGCTTTCAGCAGTTAAAGTTACAATTTTGCTCATAGAATTTTAACTAATTGCAATTCGGCAATCACTTAATGGATTGTTATTTTTCTGAGAATAAAGGTGTTGCTTACGTCTGCTTTCGATTCCTTTTATGTTTCTCACTTAACTGATTGAATGTAATACGATCGCGAAAAAAAGGCGTTTGAAAGTTTGATAAAAGCTGGCCTTTAGAATAGGCTAGCAAAAACTCGCTAGTTGTTGGCCTATTCTTTACCGTACTGAACAATCTGAACAGGGCTTAACTTATTAGCAAGTAGTTAACGATTTTAGAATAAACAACTCGATAAAACAACTCAGTTGCTCACGATTAGTATAGCCGTTCCTCAGAAGTTAAATGTTAGTGATGGTGTCATCCGTGTTTTGGTTGTGTTAATCAACAATGATTAAAACAGATAAACTTTATTGATCAGATTGTAATTAAACATACTGATAATCACTCGATTGATTATTTATTCTGAATATCTATTGTGAGTTTGACTCTCTCATAAGTTAGTAAGTTATTACACAACACTCTCCCCTATACTGAAATAAAGTTATACCTCAATCAGTCTGGTACGTAGCGTTGTAGTTGACGGCGTATCCTACTTGACCGCCGCTGAGGCAGAGTAATGTCGTGCGAAGGATTGGCAGCTACTAGTTGTCTTTCTTGTAGTGGCAATTATTGCTGTCCACAAATAGGACTTGAGTGAGGTATGTAATCATTATCATCAAATTGTGAATATGGTCGAAAATGTGAAGATATTTGACCACAAGCTCTAGTTAAGTTGTGTATGTTCCATATTTTTCCATTTTCCAACAAAAATGAAAATTTCCCTTTCTTGGCTATTATGCGCATGGGTTCAGAGCATTTTGTTTGACCTTTCAGCACATTTGGTAACTTGTATCAAACGAGGTCGTTTATTTCAAAAGGTTTAACTGTAGGTGTATTGTCTTTATTAAATTATTGTTGGTAATTTTTCACTTTGTTTTTAATTTTTTCCAACTCAGAGTCTTTCGAGTTCATTTTCGTGTTTTGGCAGAATGCAGTATTTAGTTTCGTTCTTACAACTCTCCATAAAAACAGTTGTGACGGAGTTTTCCAGTTGCTCAATGCGGGGTTGTGCGGTAGTTTGTTAAAAAATCTGTGATGGATTTCTTCCAGTTTTTTCCACATTTCATTTCGGCTTGAACTTTTTCTTTTATTACGCAGTTTAGTCTTTCAACAGCCACATTGGCTTGTGGATTGTACACCGCCGTGCAAGTGTTTGATATTGTTGTGGTGCAAGTAATTTTTGAAGTGATTGCTGACAAATTGTGAGTTACATTATCAGATGGGTAACGAACGCGTGTAAGCAAAATCGAAATAGCACTTTTTGTGCTATAGCGCTTTTTTTATGCGCTATATGCGCTATATGCGCTATATGCGCTATAAGTGCTATGGAATTTGCTATATGCGCTATTTGCGCTATAGCGCTTTTTGGGGGTGCAATATGCGCTATTTGCGCTATATGCGCTATCGAAGGTGCTATATGCGCTATTTGCACTATAGCGCTTTTGGGGGGTGCTATATGCGCTATTTGCGCTATATGCGCTATCGAAGGTGCTATATGCGCTATTTGCGCTATAGCGCTTTTTTTGGGTGCTATATGCGCTATTTGCGCTATATGCGCTATCGAAAGTGCTATATGCGCTATTTGCGCTATAGCGCTTTTTGGGCGTGCTATATGCGCTATTTGCGCTATATGCGCTATCGAAGGTGCTATATGCGCTATTTGCGCTATAGCGATTTTTGGGGGTGCTATATGCGCTATTTGCGCTATATGCGCTATCGAAGGTGCTATATGCGCTATTTGCGCTATAGCGCTTTTTGAGGGTGCTATATGCGCTATTTGCGCTATATGCGCTATCGAAGGCGCTGTATGCGCTATTTGCGCTATAGCGCTTTTTGGGAGTGCTATATGCGCTATTTGCGCTATAAGCGCTATCGACGCAGCTATATGTGCTAATTTTTTTCGGATATGGATGAAACTTCTACAGAAAAATGGCCAGGGGGGATTTGAACCACCCATTGCTAGATTGCTAGCTTAACGCTCTACCGACTGAGCTACGCTGGCCTATTGGTGTTTGTGTTAATTTCCCTTTAAATAGTGATGCTGATCTTGGGTAGCGCTTATAGCACCTGAGGGTGCTATTTGCGCTATTTAGGCGCTATTTTGTGCTATTGGATAACTTATTGAAAAGTTTTGTACTTTTTAGCACGTATACGATCCCTCAATAAACAAAAAAAATTTTAGAAGTAATTTAAAACTTTTGTTTGTGTTCTAGTCGACGATATAAAAAAATAGCGCATATAGCACAACGATAGCGCATCAAAGTGCTATAAGCGCTATTTTTTTCGTAGGCATAAAAAATAGCGCTTATAGCATCTGTGGGTGCTATTTGCGCTATTTAGGCGCTATTTTGTGCTATTGGCTAATTTATTGAAAGTTTTTGTCCTTTTTACTGAGTATACGGTCCCTCAATAAATTAGAATAATTTTAAAGTTATTTTTAAATTTTTGTTAGTGTTCTAGTCGACGATATAAAAAAATAGCGCATATAGCAAAACGATAGCGCATCAAAGTCCTGTAAGCGCATTTTTTTCGTAGGCTTAAAAAATAGCGCTTATTGCACCAGATGGTGCTATTTGCGCTATTCAGGCGCTTGGACGCTGCTTGGACTTGATTA
The DNA here is from genome assembly GCA_030248245.1 of Trissonchulus sp. WLG1_4. Classification (NCBI taxonomy): domain Eukaryota; kingdom Metazoa; phylum Nematoda; class Enoplea; order Enoplida; family Ironidae; genus Trissonchulus; species Trissonchulus sp. WLG1_4. The sequence goes on from JASANF010007814.1 coordinate 22,040, forward strand.
TTTTTATCTTATTATGATTATTAACTCATTACTGCTTTAAACTATTTCTCGTTCTTTTCCTGCTTAACAAGTAAGTTATATATGTTTTTTGGTTATTTCCTTTAATGATCTGTTTTTAGTAGTATATTAATATGCTGGAGAATACTTTATTTACGAATCTTTTTATTTATTTATGAATCTTTTTATCCTTTTAGGGTTTCATTTTGCGTAACCAATAGGAGCGAAGAATGGAAAGTTATTTTGGGTAATTGCCTACAATTTTGACTAATAGGAGCGAGGGATGGAAAGCCCTACAAACCCAACCCCGGGGGGGGGGGGGGGGGGGGTGGGCGCCTACTGAATCTTTTTACCATTCTAGGGGTTCATTTTGCGTGACCAATAGGACGAAGAATGGAAAGTCATGTTGGGTAATTGCCTACAATTTTGACTAATAGGAGCGAGGAATGGAAAGTCCAACAAACCCAAAAACCGGGGGGGGAGGGGGGGGGGTGGGCGCCTGCTGAATCTTTTTACCCTTCTAGGTTTTTATTTGTGTATAATTAAGGATCGTATACGTAGTAAAAGTACAAAAATTATCAGTCATTTAGCCTATAGCGCCTCAGTAATAAAATAGCACCTAAATATCGCAAATAGCAGCCTCAGGTGCTATAAGCGCTATCCTACAAAGCCAACAACCAGGGGGGGGGGAGGCGGGGGGGGTGGGCGCTTACTCATGTGCTATAAGCGCTATTTTTTAAGCCTATGAAAAAAATAGCGCTTATAGCACTTTGATGCGCTATCGTTTTGCTATATGCGCTATTTTTAAATATCCTCTATCAAAACACAAACTAAAAGTTTAAAAGAATTTTAAACTTCTTAATTTTAATTGAGTGATCTTATACGTACTAAAAAGTACAAAAGTTTTTAATTAAATAGCCGATAGCACAAAATAGCGCCTAAATAGCGCAAATAGCACCCTCATGTGCTATAAGCGCTATTTTTTAAGCCTAAGAAAAAAATAGCGCTTATAGCACTTTGATGCGCTATCGTTTTGCTATATGCGCTATTTTTTAATATCGTCCATGAAAACACAAACAAAAAGTTTAAAAGAATGTTAAACTTCTTAATTTTAATTGAGTGATCTTATACGTACTAAAAAGTACAAAAGTTTTTAATTAAATAGCCGATAGCACAAAATAGCGCATAAATAGCGCAAATAGTGCTATAAGCGCTATCGAATAAAATAAAAATTTGATCTAAGTAAAAACAGCGCCTCCAGAAAAAAATAACACCTGCCATGCGCTATTATAGCGCTGTGCTATTATAGCACTTTGATATTTTTCGGATTTTGAAATGTGCTATAATTTGCCAAAAAAGCGCTACTTTCCGAAGCGCTATAGCCGCTATTTTAGGTGCTATATGCGCTATATAGCGCATATAGCGCTTATAGCACTTCGATAGCGGGGGGGAGGGGGGGGAGGGGGGTTTACCTGTAGTAGCGTGTATAGCGCAAATAGCGTTTTTGAGCTGGAAACTATAGTAGCGGATATAGCGCAAATAGCGCCTAGGGGTGGGGGGTGGCGTTTTTGAGCTGGGAACTATAATAGCGCAAATAGCGCAAATAGCGCCTAGGGGTGGGGGGGGTAAAATCTCGTGCTCGTGCACGCTTACACGCGACATCTACCATCAGATGTTAGTTTATCTGGAAGACCATATTTTGAAAATAATATTTCTAAAAAGTTTATGACTGTCGCCGTTGTAATTGATTGAATGACACAATTTTCCGCCAATTTGGAGTAATGATCTAATACTACGAGTAGATATTTAGCATGTTGTGGGGCTATCGCAAATGGTCCAACTATGTCTATAGCAATAGTTGCCAAGGTTTTTTTTTATATCGTATAGCTTGAACTGGTGGTTTTTGTTTTCTAACTGACTTGTCACTTTCTTGACATGGACCACAATGCAATAAATCAAATCAATCAATAAAATTGACGTAGCAATTGTCTGGTCTTTACTATTCCATTATGACCTTCATGGGCCAGAATTTGAGCTTGCAGATTTGATGGTACCATAAGGCAATCTTGTCCACGAAATAAAGCAGGTTTTTTGGTGTACAGCTCGTTACAGATTTTGTGATACGGTTTCAGGTCTTCGGGCCAACCATTTATAAAATAATTGATTACTTTTTAAATTGTCGGTTCATTTTGTGAGTTTTTTGTTAACTGTTTGTATGACAGCGCTGAATGACCAGTAATTGAAGCTACCATTAAATCGTCAACCATTTTTGTGCTAGCTGATAAAGGCAATCTTGAAAGCATATCTGCAGTGATGTTTTTGTTTCCAGGTTTATATTCTATTTTATAATCATAGTTTAATAACTGCGCATACCATCGTGATATTTGCATTGTCTTATGAGTGATTCCTTTTGCGTCTAATAATACCGTGAGCGCTTGATGATCGGTTCACAAAACAGTCTACCGCAGAGGTAAATGGGCTATTTTTCACACGACCAAACACATACTAAGGCTTCTCGTTCACTGATTGAATAACGACGCTCTCGTTCATTTAGCGTACATGAAGCAAAAGCGATAATTTTTTTTCTGCGCTTTGAATCTGGGTCAAAACCGCTCCAAGACCATATGAGGACGCATCCGTTGTCACGATTGTTTGGCACGCTGGATCAAACGTGGCGAAAAGTTTTGATTCTAGAATCAGTTTTTTTGATTAGTTGAAACGCTTTTGATTGGGCTTCTGTCCAAAGGAATTTTGCTCTAGAGCGCGTAAGTGAACGTAAAGAATCAACAATCGTTGCAAAATTTTTTATAAATTTAAGGTGGAAAGAGCTTGTGAGAGTTGCTAGATCAGTCGGTTCAGGAGCTTGAGCAATCGCTTTAGTTTTCAATTTTTCCGCAGTGTCGACATTTCTCATTTTTTGCTGGACAGTTATTTTTGTTGTCCTTGTGATCGTAGCCCCACCGAAAATATTTTGTCAGTTTATACTGCGAAGTGTTCGGAAAATTACTTCTGGGTAAATAGTGAAGTCAAAGGCCTTACTAGGCCAAATACGAACAATAAATAAGCCTACCGGGTCTTACTAAAACTAACACAGAAAGCCTACTGGCTCTTAACACAACCGACACTAAAAATCAGCACTACTGTGCAGGCGGTTTTAATAAAATCAAAACATGGCTGCCGCCATTAACAATCAACTGACCAACCGGACATTCCAAACACACACACGCATGTGCATCCGAACATGCATATTAACTCTGGCTGCCCGTACGTATATACGTATTGCCGCAACGAAGCCAGTCACTTCACACCTCCCCCCCTGTGAGCGGTCATTTGGCGGTGTTGTGAACCCATAGCTAGTTCGACTGGTCATCACGACAACCGTTCGGTCTCGCTCACCAAGTGTCAGCAGAACTGTACAATCCAATATAGCATATAATTAATGGGCCAAACGGCGGCATAGTAAAAAATATAATATGCCCAACGGCAGCGAAAGTAAACGAAGTAAGGTTCTACACATAACGGTAGTACCCGAAATTTGGAACTACACATAACGGTAGTAAAGAAATAATGCACTACGCATAACGGTAGTAAAACAAAAAAATGGACCAACGGTCGTTCGAAGTAACATTTGGCCACACATAACGGCAGCCAACGAAAAAAAACATTGGTACTGTTGAAACGGAGTGACTACACATAACAGTAGCCGACCAAAAAATTTACACACCAATACACATAGAATCTGAGTCCTCGCACGGCTGACGAGGGCACTTGAGGAAAGCGGGGCCCCCAAAAGTTTGAAAATATTGAGCCCACGCAAGTTGAAATAATGTCCACAATATCTTCTAATTTACCCTATACCAGAACTTTTATAAACAATGCACGGCGCCATTGTTTGATTCGCGACCGGTAGATGAAATTTATTTAGGGTGCTACTAGTCAGGATTGGACATGACGTCAACCCCTCATGTGAAAGTTCTTGCACCTCTAGTTCAAAAATACAGTCACGCGTTACGGGTAACCGCCCATCAGACCCAACACATCGGAGCAATTTTTAAGTTTGTGGTGGAACTGTAATCGTTTCCACAGAGTCCGGCGGCTTCAATCCTTGCAGAAAAATATTAAAATAGTGAAGGAATAACTCACTGGTGTTTGTTAGTTTGCCCAGCATTCTATCTTGGGCCTCTACGCTTTGATTATGTGGGTCTTTCATTACGAAGACTTCATTCTGCCTTGGAAGGCTATGAAAGTTAGTTAACGCTTCTGCTTTGTCGTCTTCTTTAGACAATATATTCGGTCCATTAACCTTCAACCCACCGTACGCTAAAGTTTCATTTACCTCCGGCATTGGCAGCACGGTATGTAGCAACTCTACTGGCTGCTGGTTTTGGTTGCTTGGTTTTGAATCTCTATCCTTGGGTGGACAGTTCTTAGCTTTGTCGGTATCAATCATAGTGACACCAGAGTTATTAAGGTACGAAAGTTTGTTGGTGCTTTGACCTACACCAAACAGAGACCATCTAAACACTTGGTTTTCACTCATGGGCTGTTGATTCCTCTCTGTTCTTTTTTTCACGAAACATTGTTCAATGGTATGATCCTGTTGACTACAATAACCGCAAAATTTTGGTTCGAACGATGATTGTCGATCGTCGTTCCTAGTGTTAATAATACGACCTTTTTGCCCGCGATCTTCGAGAGTAGAACACTGTATTAATTTCTCAACAAGCGTTTCCAGCCGATCAAGCCTGGTGCTAGTTTTGCTCGTCTTAGAATGAGCGTAACCTACTGCGCCGAAGGGCTCAGTCGGATTCCAGTTAGGATGCGTTTCGGTCTTGATTATAAGTTGATCAAGTTTTTGCGATATTTGTAGCCAAAACGTCGGCCGAGGTAGCCGTAGTTTCACGTGATCGACCTACAGCTTCTTCGAATAATTGCTTTTTATGGGCGATTTGCTCAGCTAACTTAAGGTGGTAGTTACGTTTTCGACAGTTTTTATAACGTGCTATAACTTTTGATTGACTCAATGAATTTAATAGCTGTCTTTTTCATGTTAAAGAACTTGACTGAAACTACACTTATGCACATTATCTAGCTTAAATCTGTAACAAGCTAGTCAGCAGACACTGTCAAAGTAGTCAAATTTCGTGAATTTTTGCATTTTTCTTGTTTTGCTTGTAAAATTGACAATGTAACTCTAACAAATTTCATTCTTTACACCAACATAGCCAATAACAGGGGAAATTTTAATGCTAAGTTTGGTGCATTTATATGATGCAAAAAAGAAGTTACGTACCTTTAATTTTGAATTTTTTCGAATTTTGAAAAATATACGAATTTTTGAATCTAATTTTTTTCACAAAATAGGCTAAATTAATACAAATAAAAAAATTGACACATCAGAAATTGTCTAAAAAACATGAAAAATAACGCATGAAAAGATTGCAACATCGAGACTTGAGATTTAGTCCACGGAAGTACATTTTTACAGATTTCTGTGAATGAAATTGATGTAACGCAAAATTTAAGGGAACAAAATTTTTGAAATTTTGGTATAAAGTAGAAAGATATGTGTGCCAATTTATCCCAAATTTTGAACAAAATCCTTCTAGTAGTTGTCAAGTTTTGCGGACTTTCGTATAATGTACTTTAGTTCAAAAAGAAATGTTACATAAATGTGACGTAATCTCAAAAAGTGAAAAGCGGAAATATAAGTTTTGGCATCTAAATTGAAGGTTTTTTACATGCCCGTGTGTCATTTTTTTGTTTTTTCAATAAACGGCCGTTTTGACTAGCTACTACTTTGGCTTAGCTAAACATAAAATTTACGAAAAATTGTCGTAACTGGCTGAAAATCATTTTCTGTGAAAATTAAAAATAACAGTTTCTAGATATTTTAGCAAGCATTTATCTCATAATAATGTATAGTTTCTTAAATTATTATGCGTACTATAAATAACTGATTGAAAATTAATCGTAAGTTGTCAAGTTTTACTCCTGCAAAACTGTCGAAAACGTTACTACCACCTTAAGTGTCTCTTCAAATGTGGTAGGCTGTCCTCGCATGACCTCCCACATTAGTTCTGGTTTTAGTCCGGTAATAAACTGTCGCCGAATTTCAGAGTCGAGCGTAATCTGTTTCAGTGTCGGGGGGAAAGCACACTTTGCAGTTTCCAACAGTGCGTGAGCAAATTGAGCTACGCTTTCATCGTTGTGTTGGTGCCGGCGTCCTAGCTGCAAAGCATAATAATCAGTGTTTCGTAACTGATACTTTTGACTTAAACGTCGTGTCAGTTTATCGTAAGAGTCTTGTACCTGCGGGGATAGGCTCTGTGCGTATGCCAGCGCGGGATCAAGTAAGTATCCGATTATTTTATTCGGCTTCTGATCCTCGTGTCAGTTGTTATATTTAACCTAAGCCTCAAATTGTCTGATCCAGTTTTGAAAAATTTGTCCCCCTGGTTCTCCAGTGAACGGTTGAAGGCGCATGCTCTTATCTTTTTCATCTGGATGCGTATTTGCTGACATATTTGCTAACTGGCGCTGCAGGCTCATACCTTCAGGCCTCAGCTTTTTATTATCAGCGTCTAATTGTTGTAGTCTACGCTGTATCTCACGAATGGCCCGAGCGTCACTCACTTGTTCTCCGTCAGCCATCGTGGATTTTAGTGTTAGTTTTTGGGTCGTTGTAACAATAGGAAGATATTACAGTTCTCAAGTTGCTTTCAAATCAGTCCCGTAAACACAATATTACAGTTGCTGTCTTATTTACTTATATATCTGTTGTGTCCGTGTAGCAATAGGAGGCTATTACAGTTCCTAAACAATAGGAGACTATAACATTTCTTATACTTATTACCAATTGGTTTCGGAAGCACAGCACACTATCACAGATGCTGGTCGAATTGCCGATTTAAAGTTTATACCCTTCTGGGTTTAGGCGCACCGAAAAAAAATTTTGGCAGCATAACGTCACCACAGCTGATATTTGAAAATCATAGCTGCACACAAAAAGTCAGAAAAAATTAGCACAAACACAAATGTCTAAAATGACAAACTACAAAGTAGAAATAGTACAGATCAGAAATATTGCAGCTATACTGAACAATAGTCAGGCGCAGTTACTCTATCCGAGCAACGACCACGTATAACAGTAGCCGCTGCCAGAAATAAAGTTCTCGTGGTAAAATACAAACTACAATGTTGCAAAAAAATAGCCAAAAATTGTCAAGATTTATAAAAAAATCTGCAATACACGGCATAAATACACTTTAAGTGAGACCTCCACTAAAGTTTAAGGCCTTACTAAGCCAAATACGAAGAATAAATAAGCCTACCGGCGCTTACTAACACAGAAAGCCTACTGGCTCTTAAGGGGGTAGTGTCGCGCAAGCAGTCGATTTTGCGTAACTGTAAAACATTTTTATAAAAAGATAAGACATCGCTCTTTATATATTTTGAAAATAAATGTTGAGGCAAGTATTTTCGCCAAGTTTCATCACAATTGATGCATTATACTGTTTGCAGTGAGGTCGCAAAGTCGGAAAAATGACGTTTTAAAAACCTATTCACATTCGATTTTTTCGTCACAATTATCAACTTATTTGTTAGTTTGTTTAATAGACTAAAAGGACATATGTTGTAGTTTATGCGCAAAAATTAGTGCAAATTGCTTGAGTGGTTGCGGAGATACTGTTTGAACTGTGACTGTCGAACAGTGAAGTACTCACAGCAATAATGATAAATTTGAAAATTTAGACGCTTATTTTAAAATCAAAAGAAAAGAACCTTCATTTTTCTTTTTTCTTGAAGCAAAAACTGTGCGTCGACACGTTACGTGTGCTTCCAGCTGCCTCTGTCTGCTTTTTTGTTTCGTCCCTTTCTTTCGTTACATCGGTCAGATATTGGTAGTCACTGTCTGGCACTTTAATAGCTGAACTAGTTTCGGCGACATTAACAAGACTTTTGCAAACAGAGCAACGCCGCACCTCCCCTTAACACAACCGACACTAAAAATCAGCACTACTGTGCAGGCGGTTTTAATAAAATCAAAACATGGCTGCCGCCATCAACAATCAACCGACCAACTGGACATTCCAAACACACACACATGTGCATCCGAATATTCAAATTAACTCTGGCTGCCCGTACGTATATACCTATCGGCTCAACGAAGCCAGTCATTTCACAAAATTCTGGGTAGTTTTTATTCGTGTGACTGCATGAACTGATGAAGAATTGTTCATTCCTGTCATAGTCTTAGCTTCTTATGCAGCCTTTTCAGTTTGTGACGCTATTTGTATGGTTTTTTGCAGAGTGAGTTGTTGTTCCATTAGCAACCGTTCTTTGATTTTAGGATTATTGACTCCTTTTACAATTTGATCTCTTAACATATCAGTTTGCAAATCACCGAAATCACAAGGTATCGCAAGAGCGCAGAGTTCGCTGTAAGAACTTTGAATTTGTTCTTCGTTGTTTTCGCGAAATATCGTTTGCGAAATATGTGACGCGCAGTAACTGGATTCATTTTAGGGGCAAAGTGAGTTTCGAGTTTGATTTACTTGATCGTATGTTGTTTCAGGGATTGGTGCTTGATCAGCTGGTAAACCATTCGGATCGTGGTTCTTGTCCAGCGTGTGGTATATGCGCTGTCACTCTGTTCCGAGACAGTGCAGAAGGAGAGAAATTTTCAGTCGGTCAGGAAAATTTTCTGCGCCGGATGCGATCAGATATGTTTTAAGACTTCTTTTCCACTGCCGCCATGGAATAGGTGGATCCCCCGGTTGTTGAAGAAATGGTTCTGGTGGTGAAAATTGGTCCATTTGATGATTTACTGATCCTCGATGATTAAGACAGATTAACTTTATTGATCAGATTGTAATTAAACATACTGATAATCATTCGATTGATTATTTATTCTGAATATCTGTCGTGAGTTCGATTCTCTCATAAGTTAGTAAGTCATTATACAACAGTTTTGTACATCAAATCATGGTCTATTCCATAGAATAGCAAAACAAGTTTTAATTTAAAAAAATTCAATTTAACTAGCTTAACGACATAAAAGCTTATTTTGAGAAATGACCCTTAGACTAGGCTTACAGTAGCGCTCGGGAGACGTTCTTTATGTTTTGAACCAGCTTCAAACCTTTAACTGTGCTTGTGGTTGTGGTCGTGATGTTAGTTGTAGCACTTATTTATGTATGTACTTTTTTACTAAATTACTACTCTTTTTGTTTTGGCTGGACACAATAATAGCGCAAATAGCGCAATACAGCGCGGCAGGGTTGGGGGTGTGTTTTTGGCTGAACACAATAATAGGCGCAAATGGCGCAAAGGGATGGGGATAGGGAGGGAAATTTCTGTGTTCTGTGTACGCTTACCGATGAGAGCCGTAAAATGACTTGTTTTATTTTATTTCTGTGTCCATGTCCAATAATTGTTGGTCAGATTGTAGTTTCAACATTTCTGTTAAAGTTATAGTTCAAGCTAGTTGGAGTCAGGAATTATATAAACATGAATTTTTTTATTTTGGCTGTCGTCAATTTTATTGAAACGTTGAAACTAACATTGAAACAAACAAAAACAAATACAATACGTAACAAGTAGTCATTAACAAGAAAATATATGTATTTTTGATACAATATTTAATATAGTTGCCGACTACTTTTTGGTTTTTAAGCATTCAATAGTTATTTTCAGCAGCCGAAAAGTTCTGCGAGCAAAAGTAGATATTTTCCATATCTTGACGCTGATCTGCTAGTTGCAGAATTATGATGAAATAACCAAAAATTACAGAAAACACCTAAATAAAAACACAGCTATCTATATTTTTCTCTAAAATTTTAAAAGAATACATTGCTTACAAGTTTTCGAAGCTTCTCTTCAGGCTTGATATTGTTAATGAAAGTTCAATGTTTCTAAATCCATTTACAAAAACCCTGGGTCAACTTTTTTACGTTTAACCTATTGTTACTGTTTTTTGAACACGAATAAATGTGGTATAATCCCATTCAGTTGAAGCGACGGGCCATTACACTTACTGTTAATACGGTTCTTCTTTTCAACGTAAAGAAAAAAGCTGCAGTGACATAGACAGACTTGAGCTGGATATACTGAACTAATGCCATTGCTTCGGGATAAATCTGAAAAGCATATGTAAATGTAAATGTAAATGTAAATGTAAATGTAAATGTAAATGTAAATGTAAATGTAAATGTAAATGTAAATGTAAATGTAAATGTAAATGTAAAAGTTCAATGTAAATGCAAATGTAAATGTAAATGTAAATGTAAATGTAAATGTATATGTAAATGTAAATGTAAATGTAAATTTAAATGTAAATGTAAATGTAAATGTAAATGTAAATGTAAATGTAAATGTAAATGTAAATGTAAATTTAAATGTAAATTTAAATGTAAATGTAAATGTAAATGTAAATGTAAATGTAAATGTAAATGTAATTGTAAATGTAAATGTAAATGTAAATGTAAATTTAAATGTTACAATGTAAATGTAAATGTAAATGTAAATGTAAATGTAAATGTAAATGTAAATGTAAATGTAAATGTAAATGTAAATGTAAATGTTTAATGTAAATGTTAAATGTAAATGAAATTGTAAATGTAAATGTAAATGTAAATGTTTAATGTAACTGTAAATGTAAATGTAAATGTAAATGTAAATGTAAATGTAAATGTAAATGTAAATGTAAATGTAAATGTAAATGTAAATGTAAATGTAAATGTTCAATGTAAATGTAATTGTAAGTGTATATGTAAAGATAAGTGTAAATGTAAATGTAAATGTAAATGTAAATGTAAATGTAAATGTAAATGTAAATGTAAATGTAAATGTAAATGTAAATGTTCAATGTAAATGTAAATGTAAATGTAAATGTAAATGTAAATGTAAATGTAAATGTAAATGTAAATGTAAATGTAAATGTAAATGTTTAATGTAACTGTAAATGTAAATGAAATTGTAAATGTAAATGTAAATGTAAATGTAAATGTTTAATGTAACTGTAAATGTAAATGTAAATGTAAATGTAAATGTAAATGTAAATGTAAATGTAAATGTAAATGTAAATGTAAGTGTAAATGTAAATGTAAATGTAAATGTAAATGTAAATGTAAATGTAAATGTAAATGTAAATGTAAATGTAAGTGTAAATGTAAATGTAAATGTAAATGTAAATGTAAATGTAAATGTAAATTTAAATGTTCAATGTAAATGTAAATGTAAATGTAAATGTAAATGTAAATGTAAATGTAAATGTAAATGTAAATGTAAATGTAAATGTTTAATGTAACTGTAAATGTAAATGAAATTGTAAATGTAAATGTAAATGTAAATGTTTAATGTAACTGTAAATGTAAATGTAAATGTAAATGTAAATGTAAATGTAAATGTAAATGTAAATGTAAATGTAAATGTAAATGTAAATGTTCAATGTAAATGTAATTGTAAGTGTAAATGTAAAGATAAATGTAAATGTAAATGTAAATGTAAATGTAAATGTAAATGTAAATGTAAATGTAAATGTAAATGTAAATGTAAATGTAACTGTTTAATGTAACTGTAAATGTAAATGAAAATATAAATGTAAATGTAAATGTAAATGTAAATGTAAATGTAAATGTAAATGTAAATGTAAATGTAAATGTAAATGTAAATGTAAATGTAAATGTAAATGTAAATGTAAATGTAAATGTAAATGTAAATGTAAATGTAAATGTAAATGTAAATGTTAATGTTAATGTAAATGTGAATAACGTAGTAAATAAATGTAAAATACGTAGTAATTACTTATAAACGTATTTAGTAGTAGTAGTGTAAGATACTTTTAGATAATTTGTGCCAGTGATAATGTCGAACCTCGAGAAGTTTTTTCTTATTGTCCTGTTCTATTTCTTCCAACCGATCTATCAAGCATAGATGAGTTTTCTCTATTTCTTCATTCAAGGTAGCTGGCGGCAGCAGGGCTCCTATTAGAATCAAAGTTGATGCTGCAATCCAAAATGAGTTGAAAACTTTTGTCGTGTTTTCGGCGGAAGTTGTTTCAATAAACAAGCAACAGCAGATTGTTAAGACCATAAAGCCAGTGGCCCGTAGATAGTACCAACTCCAAGTCTCAGAGATCAATCGAATACATGTCATTGCTTGTCGGTGTAAAGCTTTGATACGACTTACGTCGCTGCTTGTGGGTTGAAACTGTGTAATCTAAAATATTGGCCATTTAACCACAACAGTGATCTTCATACAGCGTTGGAAATTTTCATAATTTCAAAAATCATTTTTTTATTTATAATTAAAATAATTTACTGTACATAATTCTATAAGCAATAATTCTAAAATAGAGTAAGACAAAGGTTGCATAATGGTAAAAGCTCATTTAGTTAGTATCAATTATTATTATAATTAATAAAATTAATATCACACAGTTAACCTGTTCATTAAATTCGGTGACAGCCCCTCGAGCAGTAATGGCCATTAGAATTTGCAGAGACGAGACGCAATAGACACAGCCGAGACTCAACCAAAACCCCAACAGCATCAGCAGCTTGCCGGGATAGGACAAGTGGTAGATGTCCAAATCGACGACAAATGACATATTTTTGTACAGCGCGAATGAGCTCACGCAGACGGAAACTGAAGCACGCAAATATACTATATCCTAAGGCATGACAGTGTCACTCATTTACATTCCAAAGTTCTAAACCATCTCATCTACAGACTAACCGAGTAATGACGATCTAAATCATATTCAAATCTAAATGTATGTGTACCGTGATGTTTATAAAAAGCTAGCTGAAACTAAAGTTTATTCACGTTTAATTATGCTATTATTTACGTTTTGCTGACCTAATCCTAAGCCTGTTTCACACGGGGGGATTTTTAAGGGAGTTTTCCCCACAGGGATCCCTCTGGAAATTCCCCTGCGTTCTCACGCGGACCCAACGGGGATCCCCATGGGGGTCGCAAGGGGATCCACTTGAAAATCTACCCCGTGTGAAACAGGCTTAACTCCTAATTGCCTGTATAATTTTACTCGGGCTCAAATGTTGACGCATGTTTCAAAAACATTTTGGGTGGTGCTCTGTCTAATTCCCGTCTCAAAAGGATAACAGTAGAACGACTACACCCTGAAAAAAGACTCATGCGTAAGATCATCAGCATAAGAACGGTTGAACTTAATAACGTCAGGAATTGATCGGCTTCAAAATTTCCCGTTCGCTTGAGAAATATGTAGTAGTGTCAAATATGACGAAGTACATATAACTCAAGTTGCATCACCAAGTGCAACACACTCAACCTATTTCTAGTGTTCACTTCCATCTGTAGCTAATATTCCTCGATACGATCAGACCAGTTCGTTCGTGTTCTTCTGTTTGGTGGGTAGGCTGCGTCCCATTGTGTTGATTATATTGTCCCTACTGTATTTCTGCGTGCATGCATTGTCCCCGTATATTTTTACACCAATAAACCCGTTTACTTTCCGTTGCGCCTTGCCTTATTATTGCCCTCGTTCGTAGTCAAGTAGACGAGTGATCACCTCTTTGCTCGGACTTGTTCAAGCTCACCGCTTCATTTTACATGGCGAGGCTGCCAGGACTATTAGACTTAATTTAAAGTAACTCAAAATTTGTATCTTACAATAATCTATTGCTTAGTCTTTTACTAGTCTTTGTATTAACTTGTGATGTGTAGTTTTATACTAATGTGTGTGTTTAGACGTTGTATTGTTGTATGAATGTAGTTTTAACAGATGAATGTATGTACTATGATGCATGTGTGTGATAGATGAATGTATGTAATATGTATGTCATGTACAGTATCGTAACCTTGAAAAATAAAACAAAGATGTTCTGCCACTACGAAAATTACACCTTATCACCTTATTTCTAAAGAGTAAGGAGGAGTATATATACTACAGAAAGTTACTACCATTTCTATATACCTATATTTAGCCCGGATAAACCATGTACAATTTCTGGACTGGGATTTGTGCGAGTCATTTATGTAACACTTTGTACCAGGACCCACTAGGGACTATGACGGGCTAGGAACAAGTGGTATATAACCCCTCCTATAATATCTCAGATACTGAACTCCTCCTGGCTCTTAAGACTGATATTATAGAGTGGCACTGTTTCAGCCTACCCCACGGTACCTGTACTATGTAGCTGTCCTTAGCAATATATATAACAGTGGCGTATATATATTATGGAATGTATTTCCCAATTTTTCACTTCCCTCAAAACTTCCCTTAACTCCCTCGGGACTAAAATCTTGAAAAAAATTTGGGGTCCAAACTTCGGGAGAGGGAGGGATGTCAAACATGACGAAGTGCACATAACTCAAGTTGCATCACCAAGTGCAACACATTCAACCTATTTCTAGTGTACACTTCCGTGTGACTCCCTCGGCATCTGTAGCTAATATTTCTCGATACGATCAGACCAGTTCGTTCGTGTTCTTCTGTTGGGTGTGTAGGCTGAGTCCCATTGTGTTCGTTATATTGTCCCTACTGTATTTCTGCGTACATGCATTGTCCCCGTATATTTCTACACCAATAAACCCGTTTACTTTCCGTTGCGCCTTGCCTTATTATTGCCCTCGTTCGTAGTCAGGTAGGCGACTGATCACCTTTTTGCTCGGACCTGTTCAAGCTCACCGCTTGATTTCACAGTAGTGATAGTGCAAAAATGTTAGAAAGTGTTGTTCTGAAGAGAATTTCACCCGTACCTGATTTTGTTTGTCTTTAAAAATTGTTGCAACTGATCGAGAAGGACCTTTTTGAAATTCTTATTTAAAAAACATGGTTCGTAGTGAAAAAAATTATGGGCTGAGTGCACCTTTTAGCTCACCTACTTGTCAGTGTACTGTACAATAACACTTTATATACTTACTGAAGGTTTTGCCGCAGATTGGACTAGTTAGTTTTACACTACTGCTAATAAACTGTGTACCTGCAGGAATGACCACCGCAATAATTATCGCATAAACGGCAACCATTGTGACCTCAAATTTCCTTGCGCGTACGAGAAAAGTAAATTTGGCGACAAATTCGGGATTTTGCGCCAGTTTGTGACAAGCCCAGTGCGAGTGCAGTTGGTTCAGAATCGCTCCTCCTATTAGTAAGCTGATATTAGTGCGAAATAGCAGAGCTGAATCCAAGCTCAACGAATTGCCGGTGATCGTGCTCAGCCATGCGACCAGATTAACTGTAAAAGTTAAATTATTTTCGGTCCATAATTAGTTTAACTTGGTTATCATTGAAGGTTTTTTATTTCAATTTACATTTTTTATTTACTATTTATATTTCATTCTACATTTTTTCATTATTTCTTGGTGGACTTCACATGCATATAATGGGGCCAATTCCTTTATCTGATTAAACGGACTGGACTTATTTTAGTCCGAGGTTTTGGAATGGCAAATCGGGTTAAACGGACTAGACAAGTTAAAAAAAGTCAGCGGCTTAATTTTAGTCTGACATCATTCCAAAACTACCACGGAGACTAAACAAATTTAACAGCACGCTTAACATTGGCGTGCTCGTGCATAGTTATGTAAGACTGTTTAGTCCAATTAAAAAGCAGCGCGCTAAAAGTCAAGTCTGTTTATTCCGGAGGTTTTAGAATGGCACTTTTAAGCTTGATTTTTAAACCGTTTAGTCCGATTAAAATTAATCATTTAATCCGGTAAAGGAATGGGCCCTTAGTCAATGGATTTCCTCACCTGCAAGCACCGCTAATACAACCAGAGAATGTATAATCAAAGCAATCCTCAGCACAGTTTGCTTAGGGGCAGTTGCAGTGATGCATCCATAGAAACGGCAGAAAAAGAAAAAGATCTGATTATATTTCCACAAATTGCTTTGTACCAGATAATAATTGGGGTCCGAAACCGTAGCTATTTTGGCGTCAGTCGTCATCTAAAATACCTATTTTAATTTAAGGTTATATGTAAAATGTACCAACACATAAATTAGTTATTTAATATGATTTGACTAACATATATATTTTCCAGTTAACTTATAGCATCTGTAAAACCAAAAGTTAACAATCTGTTCACTTTACATATGTAGCTTTTCACGTTTGTTCTAGGAAAATGTATAGATCTACATAATCCTGCTAAAAATTAGTAATAACTTTAGTTACAAACGCATTTCTAAACAACTTTTAAACTACATAAAAACTAAAGATAATCAATAAAAGATCAAATTATTAGCATGCGTATTTAATTTCAATTAAAAAATAGTTAAAGATAGGTGAAATCCGTTTAATCTATGGCTTAGGAAAGTCATTTTCAAGAATTGTTCTATTATCTGGTCGGACCAGATAACTTGTTTTTATCCGCCGAAGACCCCAAGTCATCACAAAATTTTTAACAGCAACAATGCGAGTAATCAGTTAAAAGTCTGCAAAATAATAAATTCATGTTTGTTTTAATTTACTAATGGTTATTTTGAAATTATATTTATTGTATTTTGATACACTATGCAAATTACAATAAGTTGAAACTACTGTAAAGTAGTCAACAACGGGTAGCCGATCTGTGAAGACTCACACCGCCTACATAACGGAGGCGCTAAAGGAACGACAACCGTAAGGTACAAAACGACGATTGTCGAAACGCGAGACAAAGTAGGCTTACTCTTTTGCCTCTATTTTGACTTTTGTGATAACCTTGGTGTATCGTTATGATAACGTGAATTACATCATACCTGTCTGAAACAAGCCCAATCTGCGGCAAAATCTTCAGTAAGTATTAAGAATTACGATCAAGTAAAGCTGACCAGCAGGTCAGCTAAAACCTGTTGTGCAGCAAATAATTATTTTATTGTAAAATGTGTATGCGAAAGTTCAAAGCGTTTTTATCTTACAATAAGTTGTTTTTGCAAAAATCTGAAGTAGTTTTTATTATCTTGCAACAAATTATGTAGGAACGAGTTGTTTTAACTGGTAAGAAGTGTATTCATTCTTTCATGACCATCAAATGACTACAGTTCGCAAGAAATGTAGTATAAGATGCTGCCAAGAAAATTATTTGTTCAACATGTACGTTAGTCGTAAACCTACAATTACAAATAAAAATACACTCACTCAAACAAAAACATTGAAAATCTTACTTAAATATAAGTTCGTTACCGACGTAAGGTCGAGGTGAGCCGTTCGTGACTGGTCACGCTAACTATTCACCATCACTGTTTCAAGAGACACACGTTTAGCAACATGGAATTTATTGGTAAATGGTAAGCACCCACGGTGCTTAAACACATGATATTATCGACTTGAATTTAATTTTATTGTAATTAAATTGCAGCTGAAAATCGTTTTTTATGTTCAGTCAGACTGACTAGGTATTAGCAACGTTTTACATTTTAGTTGAATCCGTCTGGCAGCAACTGTTTGTATGTTGCCGGTTAGCTCAGTTGGTAGGGCGTCCGATCCGTAAACGGAAGGTTGGTCGTTCGACTCCACTCCGGCAGCTTCTTTTTGAATATTTTTTTACCTGACGCTGACATTTCGGTCATCTATCAGAATACAGTCGATTAACTTAAGGGAAGCTGCACAGAATAAAGCGACAAATACACTGTAAATCTAGGTGACACACGCACATACACACATGAGCTGATGTTAAACATGCAGACAGACGCAATTCTTGCACAGTTTAGTGTTATACCGCCAAAATCAAAATTAAAGACCTGTTGTGCTGTGGCACAACAGGAAAAACTGTGCAATAACTAACCGATATAACCTGCATTGGAATCTAGTTATTGCACTGCTGTAGGTGTGCATCTTATGTTTAGTATGTTTATGTTTTGGAGAGAAATTTGCCTATTAAAAACCAAATTACGTTATATATAATGTCGTTGTTGACTTTTCGAACTGCGTTTTTCAAACAGACATCATATATGTATGTATGTGTACCTACGTTATTTCTTTGTAGTGTGTACTCAACAACTGTCCGCACGGGCACGTATAAACTCTTGCGTTACACGCACACGTTCGCCCACTTTTCGCTTCACGTAACAGTGCGTAAAAATTACTGAGTGCACTCTACACCGTGCTATAACCTACACTTATACACACTACTACATATATTTGCTATATATACTACATGTATATGTTGCAATACTTGCATATTCTGTTTTCATTAACTTCTAGTATTCATACTTCGAATGCATACTTTATGAAATTCAGCAATATGTATAATAAAATAATTATGTTCCATAAAATTCACGTTTTAAATATTCAAGCGATAGTGGACAGAAAGAAAAATGACGAAACCGTCCGGTTTTCATTCAATAATGCATTTTTAATTCTGGACCAAACATAGTAGGCTATTGAACTGTTTAAAAACAGCTGGCAGCATTCAAAAGTAAATTTTCACTAACGGAGATAAAAGTTCTGTGACTAATGACAGTCAGAAACTTAGAGTGACAAGTCTTGGTTAAAAATTTGGCCGCTAATTTATTGTTACCTCTATTGTTTGCAAACTACGTCAATCTTTTGCAGTTTTGTTTTGTTATAACAGATTTAATGTTTTTTGGTTCTACCGTTTTTTTATGATATAATATTTTACATACTAACCCTAGGTTAAAATGTAGCTAAACTATAACCAATTTGTTCAACAGCAAACCTATTCCAATTGCATGTCAACTACTGAAACCTGTCGTGTTGGTGTTTCACAGACCAACTTTGGTTAGCCGACGGCCGTTTAGTCCGTTTAATTCCTCAAGTAAACCAGTCAACCAGTTCAGGTTCAAAGTCCAAACCAAAAGTGGAATTGAACGCAGAATTAAAATAGCAACGAAACGAAATGGGATAAAAACTGTTTTATAATGATACAATAATCACTTCTCGGCATAAATAAATAAATAAATAGCTGCTTATCTTATACATACATACACGCAGAAAAACATTTGTTTAGGTTGCCATTTAAATTTCTAGTTCATTCCCTAACCTTAATTAAGTGTACGTCCATTGGCTTCGATGCTTTTTATATGACGTTTTACAGTTTAAAGTAAATACCTAACCCATAAAGCAAATAACCCATTTTTCCTTTGAAGCCTATCACAATTCAGACGTCAACAAATAATAGCGTTATCTAGAAAATTCTAGTTTCAGAAGCCAGTTTAAGATTTTTAGAAGATAAATTTTAATTGAAATTTATAAGTAAATTTGCCATCCATGTATACAAAGCTGTTTACAGAGATGTTATTTTGTTTATTTATATATTTATTTAATTTAAATGCTTCTATTGTATCCAGTTGATACCGAACACAACACGCAATTCTGTTCTAGTAGGAATTCATGATGGCAGACGTGCAGACCACTAAGGGCCAATTCCTGAAATGGATTAAACAGATTAGATTTAGATTTGTTTTGCCAATAACTCTTGACATCGTTTATGAATTTATGCGCAATTTGTGATTGCAATTATTTGTAGCACCTTCCGCTTGTGCACAAAATTTTTTAAGGCTATCTCAACATCGAGATAAATTATTAGGCAAACAAATTTTAATATAATCCGTTAAATCCATTTCAGGAATTGACCATAAGACCTACCATTAATACCTTTATCTTTTGTCTCATTTATCTATTTTCGATATCCCGTCAGTAAAGAGAATTGTGATTTTGTGTTTAACAGTTTTTATTTTAAAAAAATTGTTCAATAATTGAAAAAACATCTAAATGCTGGCATGATGCCAATTTGTTTTCGTTAATTTTCATTTTTACAAAGTAGCTAGTCATTTCTAATTACACAAATGCCAGGGTAAACCTTCAGATAAAACGTTTTCAATTACATTCTTGTGTCCGCTCGAACCCAAAGGAAATAAGTGCTGTTATTTTCTAGCTCAAAAAGAAAGGCGTTTGTTTTTATAGGTCATAGTTTCATTTGTTCACGGTTACATGGTCATATATTTAGTTACCTATTGTGGAATTTTTTATTTTTAGCCAGAAAATGCCTAGTAACATCTTATTTGCTAAGGAAGGTGTTTTTCTTACTTAAAAATATGCTACCATATTACTGAGGTAACAATATGTTACTTAAAAATTGTGTGAGAAGAGATTGCTTGAGTCGTTGCATAGGTCTTTTTTTAAATTGTCAATTTTGACACGAAGCGCCAAAACCAGTTCTAGCAATTTTATTTGTTTAATGAAAAACAGCTTTTAAAAGCTTTTTAACACTGTTTTTTACATTACAGAGTAGTGTTTTTGAAAGTTTTCTCCTGACTGCGTTGCTGTCATTTTCCTGTAGCAGAATTAATAACACTTCTTTGGGTTAACTAATTGAAATCATTTCATAAGTAGGAAAAAAAGCAGAGGAATTTTCAATTTTTTTAAATTTATGTAATTATATATACATATATATATATATATATATATATATATATATATATATATATATATATATATATATATATATATATAACATTATTCAAAGTATAGGTAACGTCGGTACTGCCAACTAACATATTACTACATAAATAATTCTCTATTTGCGCTAATTCTCAATACTAATATAGTACATTATTGATTTCCTAATTCTAATGATTGACAGTGACTTTGATTAATAATATTTACATTTCTTACCACATTGACTTATATTATACATTATATTTACTCACATTATATTTACATTTCTTACCACATTATATACGTTACTTTCAGTATCATTTTGTCCTCATCATATTCCAAAACGATTATCGATTTAATTCGATTTCCAATCAACATTATGTTAATCGATCGAGCACAGTTAAGGAGTTTGTGCAAACCCTTTTATTTCTCACAACCCCGGGGTGCCGATCCAACCAACAGCATTTTTTGGAAAACCAGCAAACCTTTTTTACTGCTCTGTCGCGCTTACGGTTGTTCCACGGTTACCAGTAACGATCAATTAATTCTGAGATGCGTGCTAAATGTTTACTCCATGCTTGTGGGCATTGCATTGGCTGGTATGGTATACAATTAATTAATAGGATATAATTAAAAAGAAAACCTCCCAAAAGAAAAAAAAAAACCCACCAACCCTCAAAAACCCAAAGAAACCCCAACCCCCCCCTCGCCTCTACTGGAAAAATGCCGCAGAAAAAACAAAAATTCCTCTCCCCCCGGGGGCACGACCCTCCCCCTCCGGGCGCTTTTTCCCCCTCTTCCCTCTCCTTCTTTTTTTTTTTTTTTTTTCTTTTTCTCTTCGTCCCCTTCCCTCTCCCCCCACCCACCTATTAAGTATTAAGTATTGAGAATTAATATTGAATGTTAAGTTTAGGTTATCAGGTAAACTATAGGCATTATGGTGGTGGTTTCAAGTTATTATAACATATTTTGTGAACTTGATAGCTGTCGGATACCTATGTAGCAAGCAAATGTTGTTTGTCACTGTTTTAGTGAAAGTGAAGTTTCAGTTTCAGTTGTTTGAGAAATCTAACAAAGAAAATTGGTGAAGTGGTAGACATCGACTAAGATTCCTGAGACCTAATGTTCTTTAGTTCATGCAACTGTGAAGTATGAAAGCTACTTAGTAGGTTAGGGGCGAGGTTAGACGTTAAGAATTATTTTAGAGGGATTAGCGATGCACTAGCCCAGTAGCTCAAAACTCAAAGGGTGGGTTTCACAAAGGTGGTTTAACTAAACCATGGTTTTACGTACGTTTTCATATGATTTGCACATAATTTCGTTACGAAATATAGCCTGATTCGTTACGAATTTCTTGGATTTTCTTAAACCATGGTTTTAGCTTAGCTGAAATTTCAGCAAAACAGAGACCTGCTGTGCTGCAGGTTTTAAATTTCAGCTGCGCTAAAACCATGGTTTAAGAAAATTGACGAAATTCGTAACGAATCAGGCGATATCTCGTAATGAAATTATGTGCAAATTATATAAAAACGTACGTAAAACCATGGTTTAGTTAAACCACCTTTGTGAAATCCACCCAAATGGTCTGCAGAGTCAGAGATTAGTGGTGCTCTTGAGTCATTCCGATGGTGATGCTGTCTAATTAGTGTCCACCTATATTTCTTTCCACAACAATTACCAATTTGTCCAATGCATACTAATGTAACATAGTTGCATGCACGATAGCAAAAGCATATTCTAATAGCCTAAAAAGCTAAATTTCTCTTGAAAGAGGCTCCGTCCCAACTATTGTTTTATTTCTGTTTTAGGGTGCGTCATCATCCAAGCGGGGAGATTCAGTTATAACGAGGCCATCACCGTAGAATTGACCCTGAAAATATGCGTTCTGTTCTTTTACTTGTTCGGCTTCTACAATTGGTTCTGGTGTCACATGAGTCAGCGAAAATTGCGAGCGTGCGAATATGCCGCCGATAAGTGCTCGAAAACCCTCAAGACTGACAGGTTTGGGGCTCCCCCTCAGTGCGCAAAACGAACCGGATGGTTCTTTTTCGGCATAGCTCTGGTAATTCCGTTGGGTTAGTGAAATTTGATTGGTTGATCTGTTTACAGTTTTGGATTACTGTAGAGATTACGGTAGTCATAGAGTTCTGCCCGGGCCTGTAGCGGGCCGCCGGCCGCGGGCCGGGCCCGGGCCGGGGCGGGCCCGGCCCCGCCCGAGAATTTTTGAACGGGGCCCGCCCGGGGCCCGCCCAACCCCGCCGGCCGCCGCCCCGCCGGGGCCAGCCCGGGTACCCCCCCCCCTGTGCGCGGCCCGCCGGGCCTAGAAATGCGCAAGCCCAGGGCCGTCTCGAGCTTCAGCAACGTATGAACAATGATGCACCGCATTGATGGTTCTTTTACAAGTGCGCAGGCACTTATATTCCGTTCAGACGCACACACAATGCATTTTCTCACTAGCTGAAATCTGATTGGCTGACCTGTTTACCCCCCCCCCCCCCCCCCCACCCCCCCCCCCCCCCAGTTTTGGATTACTGTAGAGATTACGGTAGTCATGCTACTTGATGTTGAAAGACAAAGGAGACCCTGATTTGAAGAGAAAGAAGGAAATAGAGGAGCCGGGAATCGAACCCGAGAGGCTCGCGTCGACGACAAGAGGGCTAACCACTACACCACAGCCCATAAGTCTCATAGCCCTATTTTTTAATTACACACAGATGCTGTTGGTATTTTATGAGTTTGTGTCTGAAATTGTTTTGTCTAATAAATAATAAAATAAAATTTAATGGTATACCTATGTCATCAAAGTACAAAAAGAAAATATTGGTATTTGATACTAATTTCACACTTTTAGCTATTTCCGCTTCAAAGAGGATTTTTAAATCTAGCTGGAAGAAATATAAGAAGTATAAATAGAAAAAACTACTGTATACAAAATTTCTTCTTCACACTTTTCTTTTACAAATAATCCAAAAACAAATTAATCCTAAATCTTTTTATCTTTAAATATTCCAGCCCAAACTATATTGGTAGCCCTGTGCGTCTACCAAGTCATCGTCGTGCCGGTTCCCATCAATAAATTCGGCATCAACCCTTATTTCAAATCATTGAACATTCTGACCGCTTGGTGGAACGGTGGTGCGATTCACTGTTGCGTCGGATTACAAGCAATGATGACGTCGCTACTAAAGGGTCTCTTGGTTCGGTTTAACACGTCGCTGATACCAAATCTAGAACCTACGCGCCGGCAACTACGACAGATTAGAGCCATCTACCACCGCGTTATGGATGCCGTGCAAGATTGTAACGATACATGGTCATGGTATTATTTCATTTTCTGCGCCAATCTTGTGGTGCTGCTGTGTTGTTCCCTTTTCGTCTTGGCGGAGACAAAAGATACGGCCCAGAAAGCGTTGTCTGTTTTCTGGATGGCAAATTCTCTGATCACTATTGCTTTGACCACCATACCACCGATTTTAACCAACGAAGAATCTGCGACCTGTGTGGCGCACCTACTGAATCGCAGTAATGAGTTTTTTTATGATGATTTTGACGAAACTGGCGACGAAAATGGTCTTAGTGCGAAATATTTTCAAGTAGGTTGAAGAAAAAAAATTGTTTTTTACAGAAACTAACTGACACTATAAAAGAGAATTAGTGGAATACATTTTTAATATATTTGCCAGTTATATATATAACTCTTGAGATAGTCATAACGTCGAGACACTTTCAGTCCACTATAAAATAATAAAATAAAAAATAAAATATGCGACAAACTTTTCAATCTGTTGGTTTTTTTTTCTTCACCTCCCGCCTTACTGTACTGTAATTCTTTGTAGTGCTATTTATTAATCTAATCCGCAGAGTTAAATTTTGAATACTCACAATGATAACAGCTGTATCAACAACAATGACAATTTGAGTGTCTATTTGACTAAGAGAGTTAAACTAAAGCGCAATACCTCTGTATTTACGCATATATTATATATATATTACTTTATTATGTTAAATATACACATAAATTATTGTGTAATTACTTTAGCGTTTGGAGCAGGAGCACGCAGTCACGCGTTTAATACAACACATGGCGTTTGGCAGAGTGGAACTGTCTACTGCGGCAATATTTCCCATATCACGGGCGGCATTGCTTACTGTAAGAGCACTTTAGCAGACTAATGGTGAACTGCACCAAATCGGATTAACTTAGGATTAGCTTAAACTAATTTAGCTCAGGTTTAAGTTCTTTTAATCGGTTCAAGTCCGTGCATTAGCATCCGCGGATTAGCGCAGTTGTCACTTAAGATTTAGTTGAAAACTGAGGTTTAGTTGGAATTTAGCTGGAATTTAGCTAAATCTAATCTATCTGACTGCAGTTTAGCTCCAGTTGAAACTTAAGTTAATCCGATTTGGTGCAGTCTAGTGTAAATGAATTGATTTCAGTGCGACAACACGGTTTATAAATTATGCCTAAAAGGCTAGTCTAAAACCTGCATGTTAAACTGACTCAACTTTTAACGCGCTGGTTTTAGACCGTCTGTCTAGGGATTCGTAGCAGTTGAGGACGAGGTCAAGTCACATTAGGCGGTGCGCGCTTAGCAAACAGGAGACACTTGTTTTAAGAAATTGATAAATGGCATTGATAAGTTCACTTTGCCATGCCACTGATACCTACAATAAGTTCTTAATTTTTAAAGAAAACCCGACCATAAGTAACCAGCAGGAAATACGTTTTTAAATTTAAAAAATATTGTTATTTATGTATTGACTATGATCTGCATTTTTAATAAGTCACTCAATAATAGTTAATCAAATCATTAATTAAATAAACTACTAATAAGTCGTATGAGCAGTGTGCGTGTTTTGTTTTTTTTGTTTTTTTTTAATTTACGTTAGCAAGTTGATTAGTTGATTTTCCTAGTAATTCAGAATCTTCTTGTATTTTTTAGGTTGCCTCGATCGTTCTCAGCTATTTCATCATAATTCTTCAGTTTGCAACAGCCGAAGAAAAAACCTCGAGAATTTTCAACACTCGTGAAAACGGCACACTTTATTAAAAAATTGGAAAGAAAGTACTGCAAATTGCAATATATACTAATTAGTAATTTGTTTGTTTGTTGTGGCCACATTGATAAAAAAATAAATGACTTAATCAAAGGCTGATTTGCCAAAATGCCAAAATAAAATTTAGTCATTGCTGCTATTGCTTTTTTTGCTCCCTCTTACTGCTGCTCACTGTAATGGTAACATAATACTGAAGACTCCCAGTCACTACACATGTTCCAGCAATACCGCAAAATGCCAAAGTCGCTACTTACACTCTCCAGTCGAATAATTTAATAATTTTGAAAGCGACCAATTTAAAAAAAGTTAAAGCGTGGAATTAACGTTATCATACATTCAAGTACTTAAATGTGCATTTTAGAAAGTATGTATGCCAAAGAAAAAATTCAAGAAAAGCAAAAAAACATTAGAAATGCTTCGTATAGTAGAACTTTCTAAATCATTTAACGAATAATAAAAATATTTTCAGCAGTCTTGTGTGTTGAACACAAACACATAACTCGAACTCAAAGGCATGCCACTAAAACAAGTGGCGCATGAATTGTTTTTGTGCAGAAGAAAACCTACATATTTAACAATGTTGGTTATGTTGAATTTTTGTTTTAATAGATACTTATTGGTTGTTTTAGAACAGCCTTTGCCGGTTGAGCAAGTTTGACTCTAAAGCCTTAGGTGTTGGGTGCACCTGCAAACTAGAATGCTTTATTACTTAAACAAAGCTATATAATATTATGATTGATTTGCTGCAAATACCCATTAAAAATGTTTTGTAATAATAATCGCCAAATGAATATTTATTTTTGTCCAAAACCGACCGCAATTATATATACTGAAATCAACAGTTCATGGCAAAGAAGTTCCTTCAAAAAAAATTCATTACTGATAACTAACTGTCGTTACCAAAAAGGACAAACATTTGTCCTAAAGGAATAAATAATAAATAAATAAATATAAATAAATAAATAAATATATAAATAAATAAATTTAATAAATAATAAATAAATAAAGATTTATCTAACCTAGGCAAAAGTCTGGCCACAAAGGCAAAGCTCCATCCAAATATAAAAAGAGTCGTTATACAAGTTTATACAATTTTTATACAATTATATTAAAATTTTTATACATTTTTATTCATATACATTTTTTATACAAAATGTCTTATTTTTATACAATTGGCATCTATTTTGATAGCAAAACCCTGTACTTATCTTTTGGTTGTGTTTCTGGTTATGAAGTTTGTGAAGGAAGCTACATCTTTTTGCACAGCGGCGGTATTTTGTTGCCGAATCGATAGCTTTTTACACAAAACTTCGTGTTCTTGGAAGTGAGCACAAAAGAGAAATATGGAAGTTTTGGAAAAAATAGTTGTTTTTTATTAATATTACCAAGAGTACATAATAGCTTCTCACTCTATATAGAAGAAGAGTGAGACACTCTCCAGTCTGCCTGTGTTCTAGCACAGGCAGATGCGCTGGTCGTTTTCAGGCTACATGTTGACATTCTATGCAACATGTGGCTGACCAATTAGCGCGTAGATTCCCTGCGTAACACACTTTAGTATATAATCGCTGATGCGTTGATAAGCATTAAGATAAGGATAAAAGCTTAATAACTCATTATTTATTCATAGTCTGCTTGCAAAAACATTAAAAAAGGTTTGCAATTACCTTTAGGGATATTTTGGCCAACTTTCAGCGAAATTGATTGAGACACTTTTGAGATATAAACTTTTCTGAATTTCTTCAAAGTTTGTCAAATCAATTTCGCTGAAAGTTTGCCAAAATATCCCCAAAGGTATTTGCAAACCGTTTTTAATGTTTTTACAAGCAGACTATGAATAAATAATGAGTTATTAACCTTTATATCTATCCGTTTTATGATTGGAGCACGTGCACAGGCGTCTGCCAATCAGAGAATAGAAGCTCGCTTCTGATTGGCCAGTCACGTGTTGCATAGAATGTCAACATGTAGCCTGAAAACGACCAGCGCATCTGCCTGTGCTAGAACACAGGCAGGCTGGAGAGTGTCTCACTCTTCTTCTATACAGAGTGAGACGCTATTATGTACTCTTGATATTACTACCTAGTACCTACCTGGTGAAAACTAAAAACCCTATGGCTGGGATTTACAACCTAACACTAACGTTTTCCTTAAAAGCTAGTGAAAAACTAATATTTTGGCTCAAAACACTTAAAATGTCTGTGGTTCAAGCCCAAATCTCAGTGTTTCACTAACTTTTTAGGAAAACTTTCGTGTTAGTGTTAGGTTGTGATTGTGAATTCCAGCCTTCCATTAAATTCAAGAGTTAATGTTAAAGCAGGTGCGGGTGCAAAATTAATTTGTCCGCCAAAAAAGCAAAACAAGTTAAGAAAAATAAAAAAATAAGAAAAAATAAAAACAATGAAGAATTGTTTCGGCTCATTTGATCCCGCGGGCGTAAAAAAACCCAAACCTAAGCCGGATCACAGCAGAACCCTCATGTATTTTTAGCCTTCCACTTTTTGCTATATCCATATATAATTAGCATTACAAACAAGCCTGACTTTTGTCTCCTCTGGTAAAAAATCAGACATATATACTTTAGCGCCAGGACAAAAAATATAGCATATTAAATGACTTTCAGTCCAATGTTTGTTTTAAAGTTTCTCCCACTAATATTAAGCGGAGGCATATATATGTAATTGGTTATTATACATTTTTAAAAACTACTGTCTACAGTTTGAGTCTAAAATTTTCTTGTACATACATACATATGCTGGATTATTGATGAATAATATATAAATTATAATATTTACAATTTACACAAACTTACAACTTCACTTCAGAATTTTTGTACTTTTGAATGCTTGTGATTTTGAGAACAGTTATCTCTATTAAAAATTATTGAACTTGATATTATTATTATTATTATTTTTGTCGCATTTTGTTGCGTTTTTGCTTTTTTCAAAATTAATAGTTAGTGATGGTCGCACCTATGTAAAATAAGATGTATTTTTTTAGATTTTCATTTATTTGGCAAATAATAACGTAATGTAATGAACCAACTAATTTTCATAATAACCTAAGTTCGCCGCTTTTTAATATAGTTGTTTAATTCTTATATTTATTCTTATCTTATTCTTCATTATTTGAATCTGAAAGAAGACCCTTAGTTGCTAATTATATAAGCCCCTGCTTTAACAAGAAGGCTAGGATGATTATTTTTTGATAAAAACTACGACTACGGGTATTCACTTTTAGTTGTGCAATTAAAGAACCTTGGCAAAACCTTCATATCTTGTTAAGAAAATATTTGACTTGGTCATTATTAGCGAGTCATGTGCATCCGTAAATTGGCTATATTTCTTGTAAAAGCAAATCAGCAAGGTATTCTTGAAATTACAGGCTTAGCCTAATCAACTGACATTCAGTATTCGAATTCCAAATTTCTGTCATAACGAAACATGGCCTAAAGGTATTGTTTTGTTTCAAAGAATTCTGATCAGGCTTTAAAAACGTTTTGTATGGTAAAAATTAAACCAAAAACTTAGGTACTGTGCCTAATAAAGGAAATACGACTCTTCCCATTGGCCAGCTTAGCAGCGTGTAGATTCGATAACGAACGCGTGTAAGCGACACAATAAAGCGCTATAATAACGCTGTTTGCGCTAGCTCTTTATAAGTTGCTATAGGCGCATTTTAAGCAACGGCGCTTTATTCGAGCTATTTGCGCTATGTGGGCTACAAGCGCTGTCGAAGCTGATATTTGCGCTATTAAGCTTTTGTGAGCGCTATTTGCGCTACAAGCGCTAACGAAAGTGTTTTGGGGTTTTTGGGGGTCTAAATTAACCTATAGCCATGTCGTTTTGACTTTTTTAGTTTTTTTACTATTTAAAACGATTTTATTTGCCAAATAATTTGGTCAAACACCATTTCAAAATTACGGAGTTTGTATCAATCGGGTAATATGACTTAATTAATTGGCAGTTTAACAGTACTATATTTTATTTAATCATGTTTGCTTTGCATCAACATTCATGTGAGTTGAGTTTCAAGCTATAAAACCCTAGGTAATAAGCATCATGCCGTTAAAAATAATGTTTTTGAACATAAATATAATTTCCTGTCTAAACCAGTCATGATTTTTCAATTTTCAGTAAGGCCTGTACTTTTACAAACTATAACATTATTGCCCGTGTTACGGTTTCAATCAACTGCAACTGAGAAATAGGGCCTATGAAACTTGGGGCTGTGGTGTAGTAGTCAGCAATCTTGACGCCAGCGCCAGCGGCACGGCTTCGATTCCTGGATATTTTTTCTTTCTTTTTTCGAAACTGGGGCATCCACTTTGTTTCAACATAAATTTTAGTCAAATCCGTTCGGTCTATTTCGCAAGTAGACTCCCTAAGCTAAATTCAAAGAAGGCAACGTGATACTTTCATATCAAGCAAATAGCACAGACGAAAAGCTTTATCATATATACATAAGAACAAATTAAGTCAGGACTGCTTTTGATTTAAAAAACTCGTAATTTTTATTTGTTTTTTTTGGGAATGGAGCTATAATGTAGTGATTTTTGTGTTTTTTGCGTAGCTGTATGTGTTCGACTTCTAACTCAAAGCGTGGTTAAAAAGTTCTTTACAAAAGCGGTTACAAAATTGTAGAAACGCGCTGACACACAATTTCCCTAGAAATTCAATCCTGTGAATTCAATTAGGAAAAAACCATGCTTTCTGTGATTTTTGTAGCTGTAGCTTTCCACTAAAGTCTGACCAGAAATTGCTGAACCCCGAGACAAAACGGTTAGCGCTATTGAAGACAGGGACATCATTGTGTCAAAAATTTGTTCAGATTTGTTTGCTTTAGGCAAGCTTGGAAATTTTCATCATGGAGCAAAAATTATATTTCCGTTCCATTGTACTGTCACGGTAATTAGATAAGCCAATGCAACTGAAAATACATCACTGTTTTGTATGTTGTGCTTAATTAATTTATTAACATTTTCAATTTAGCTGCACAACAGCGTGCATTTTTACAATGCTAGGTATTTTTAGCATAGCATGTCAGCTTTGCAAATATTTTTGCAATTTATTTACATAAAAAACAAGCAGAAAAGTCATAATCATCAATAATACACCAGATTAATATAACATTTACTTGTGCGAAACTTTAGAATTTTGTTAAATGCACTATAATGTAATGTATCACAATGAAGTGCATGCAAATTATTGTTATCGGTTATGGTTTTAAGAAATTTACAAAAAAAAAACAAAACAAAACATTGTTATTAAAATTCAAGTGTATATTTTATACAATCACGTACTAAAATTTTTACCAGTTAGATAATTGTTGTGAACCCCACAAAGCATATCACTAAAACTATGCGTAGAAAAAAAGGTAAAAAAAGGAAAACCTTATAGGTAGATTTTTCAAGGCGCATAGTGTAACGATGCATCAGATTTCTGCAAGGGTGAATAAAAACTAAATTTAATCAAGATCAAATCTCCAATTAAATTGATATTAAATATCCAGCTAGGTACGTAACATACTAAAAAACGACCAAGTTGAGTTAGAACGTCACACTTGATGCATGCTTGAGAGAAAGAAGTAAAGATGCGGAGGCATGATGAACCCTCTTTTTTTATTCCTACAAACTTACAAAAATCAAAAACAAAACACATTCCAATAACATTTTCATTAAAATAAAAGCAATAGAATTAAGGTGGTAGTAACGTTTTCGACAGTTTTGCAGGAGTAACACTTGACAACTTACGATTAATTTTCAATCAATAATTTATACTACCCATATTAATTTAGGAAACTATAAATTATTATGAGATAAATGCTTGCTAAAATAGCTTGAAACAAACATTTTTAATTGTCACAGAAAATTTTTTTCGGCCAGTTACGACAATTTTTCGTAAATTTTATGTTTAGCTAAGCCAAAGTAGTAGCTAGTCAAAACGGCCGTTTATTGAAAAAAGAAAAAAATGACGCACGGGCATGTCAAAAACCTTCAATTTAGATGGCAAAACTTCTTTTCTCTTTTCACTTTTTGAGATTACGTCACATTTATGTAACATTTTTTTTAGAACTAAAGTACATTACACAAAAGTCCGCAAAACTTAACAACGACTAAAAGGATTTTGTTCAAAATTTGGGATAAATTGGCACACATATGTGTCTACTTTATGCTAAAATTTCAAAAGTTTTGTTCGCTTAAATTTTGCGTTACATCAATTTCATTCACAGAAATCTGTAATAATTATTTCCGTGGACTAAATCTCAAGTCTCGATGCTGCAATCTTTTCATGCGTTATTTTACATGTTTTTTAGACATTTTCTGATGTGTCAATTTTTTTATTTGTATTAATTAATTGAAAAAATTAGATGTAAAAATTCGTAAATTTTCAAAATTCGAAAAAATTTAAAATTGATGGTCCGTAACTTCTTTTCTGCATCATATAAATGCACCAAACTTAGCATTAAAATTCACCCTGTTATTGGCTGTGTTGGTGTAAATAATGAAATTAGTTGGAATTACACTCTCAATTTTACAAGCAAAACATAAAAAATGCAAAAATTCACGAAATTCGACTACTTTAACAGTGTCTGCTGACTAGCTTGTTACAGATCTAAGCTAGATAATGTGCATAAATGTAGTTTCACTGTTTCAGTTTCAACTAATAATGAAATTAGTTGGAATTACACTGTCAATTTTACAAGCAAAACATGAAAAATGCAAAAATTCACGAAATTTGACTACTTTAACAGTGTCTGCTGACTAGCTTGTTACAGATCTAAGCTAGATAATGTGCATAAATGTAGTTTCAGTCAAGTTCTTTAACGTTAAAAAGACAACTATTAAATTCATTGAGTCAATCAAAAGTTATAGCACGCTATAAAAACTATCGAAAACGTAACTACCACCTTAATTGAGCGTAATTATTAAAATTTTGCCATATATATGTATGTATATATGACGCGATTTCTGAGAAAATCGGCTAAATCGACCCCCAAGTGGCCAAATTTGCACTTTTGTCTCCGATTTTTTACTAATTTCCAGTTATGTTAGACATGTGCGAGACAAGTTATTTAAAGCAAACCGGAGCTCTCTACCATGTTGTAGTGCTGAGATATGCTCATTTTTTGATTTTTTGACTTTTTCAAATTTTGACTTTTTGACCGACAGTCTTCAACGGCTCATATTCCACGTAATCATCACTGAAACTTGTTAATTTTTTGCACATATATAACACATACATGGCTTTCTAATGGCATAATTATTTTCCCCCTAGCTTTTTTAGTCTACAAGTACTAGAACCAAACATACGAATTTTTTGCCAAAAAAAATTGATCAAAATTTGGATTTTAGCCTGTGGTATGTAGACGAAAATCAAAGCCCCCAAAAATTTTGTCTTAAATTAAGTCTATATGTATGTTTTCCATTGTGGTATATGCAACATGTCCAATATTTGGGGCAAAACCGGTGAAATTCAGCGTCAAAGGCAGTATCCCGCAGCGTTCATGTGACATTATACAGTGTAGTCAACTTATGTTTTTAGACACTTTACATGCATAGAACCTGTATATTTTTACCTCAGTAATCAAGTCTACATTACTGCTTGTTATTATGTATTTGGCTAGATTATAACTTGTGTAGTTTGAACACACCTCTGCTAAAACAACAACTTTCCGCCATTTTGCCTATTGTTCAAGTTTAGACTTTTTGCCCACAGTATTTAGAAAAAAATCAAAGCCCTCCAAAATTTTGCTTTAAACTAAATGTATATGTACACTTTATGCTGCGATGAGTGCGAAATGTCCAATATTTGGGGCAAAACCGGTGAAATTTAACGTCAAAGGCAGTATCCCACAGCGTTCATGTGACAATATGCAGTGTTGCTGTTTTGTATTTTCGAAAACTTTGCATGCATGAAACCGGTATAGTTCACCTAAATGACCACGTTTATGTCACTGTTGGTTATAATGTATTTGACTAGTCTGTGACTTGTGTAGTTCGATCACAACTGTGCTAAACCTAACACTTTTTTCCTTCGCTACACGTAGGAAGGACTTACATTGATTTGACTGCGAATTCACGTCTCACGTGTTTCCCTTGGAATTGTGTGTGTGTTTGTGTGTAACTTACGTAACGTGTGATCGTGTTTTGTGTGTGGCTGGCCGGCGGCAGCAGCTAGCTTCTTTTGTTGTTGCTAGCATATTTTGGGTTATGTAGGTGCGAAAGGGAGATGTTTTTTATGTGTTTCAAAAGACGAACATGAAAATTTTTTTTACGATATTTGTGGTAAAACTAGCGTGAGAAATGTATTTTTTTAAAAAGATTTTTGAGTGAGGTTGCAGTTAATCTCGACTCGTGTTGTGTGTGTTTGTTTGTGTGAGGATGTCTTCTTAGCAATATAACCTTCTGATGTATTTAAAATTATTCTGGTTTGGCGGTAACTGAGGTTGGGGGACAAAATACTTTGTTATGAGGGGCTGGACTGGGTCAGCCCCCAATTTGAATTCTTTTCAACAAGGCCCCTTAGAATTGCTATGTAGTTGCAAGCCCCTCGTTCGCAAGGTCCCGAAATTGAATTGCCAGATCGCTGTAATGCGAAACGAGCAAACGCAAAAAAAAATTGTTAGATCATTTTCAAAGTTCCATTTTTGGCAAATTGATTGCGTTGGTGTCGTTCAAGACCTCAACTCAGGACACCACCAAATTCACACCCTCTTTTGATGAGACACGTATCTTAGGAGGGAGAACGAATACTTGTGTGTGCGTTGCTTATGTAGACTGAAATAGAAGGCCGCCAATTAGTAGAGCGAAATTGCTTTTGGTCGATTCTTCTAGTTGTGGCTTTTTTGTCCCAGCGGAATGCTTCTCGTTTTGTCTCTTTTGTTCCTCTTTGCATCGAGGCTGGTGAGGGTAGGGGGGGTGCTTTGTGGAGGGCTGTTGCTGTTGCTACCCTGGCGGAGGGGGGGGGTGGATCCGGCTACTTCTCTTTGCGCTTTCTGCTCGCTCCTGGATGTGCTTCTCGGACAGGGTACTGCTGTCAGTTCTGTCGCTTCGGTCGGTTCGTCTCTTTCTTTTTTTGCCCCGGACCTCTGCCCCCCCGAAACCTTCCGGTTGCCCGTTCTCGCTTTTCCTTGTCTCTTTCCTCTGGCCGGGGCTCCGCCGCGGCCATCCGCAACACTTTTTGCCATGTGGCCTGTTATTTAAGTTTTGACTTTTTGCGCACACTCTTTACACAAAAGTCAAAGCCCCCCAAATTTTTGCTTCAAGCTAAGTGTGTACGTATAAATTGTGCTGTGATAAGTGCAAATTGTCCAATATTTGGGGCAAAATTTTCAAAATTTGTCATCAAAGGCACTAACCTGGAATTTTCATGTGACATTATACACTGCTGTTTTCTTATATTTTCAGATCCTTTATATGCATACAACCTGTATATTTAATACCTCAATAATCAAGTCCAAATCATTGCTTATTATTATATATTTGGCTAGTTTATAACTTGTGTAGTTTGAGCAGAACTGTGATTAACCTACAATACAGACTTCTCGCAACAGTTTTTAGAAAATCGAAACCCGCAAATTATATTTCAAATTAAGTGCATATGATAGATATATAGACAAATAAATGTCATAAGTAATAAATTTAGTTATACAACAGCCACTGGTTGTACAATAAACACTACTGCAACAAAAATACAGTATAAATCGGTGTTCCTGCATTTAGTAACATATTTGCCCATCGAAGACAAGATAAAAACTCTAACCTACAGAAACTGGCCTTTTATTAATGTTTGCTGTAACGAAGTATATAGCAAACAGCAAACACAAAAATCAAAATCACAGGAGAGACTCAATCCAGCAAAGCCGGAGTAGGAAGAAGACAGACTAACTGTGACCACTGTAACCCCCAACCTGTAAGATACTTATCTAAAATCACTTTATCAAGCTCCTTTCGAACACCGACTGATTTCGATAAGACTGTTTTGATTTTAAAAACTATACTGCAAAACGAGCGTTTCATGAAACCTGGTAGAGAACTAGATTGTTTTAGTCCGAAGCTTGTATCAGTTCAAACCATCATAATTGAAAATCCTGATAATATTGAAAATATAACAATAATCAAAATACTTTACCAATCAAAATTAGTTGTGCAACTACCTACATTTACTCAATATCTATAACTTGCCACTCAAAGCAGTCACTGTTCTTATTATCAATTATCATCACTGTCATTATTATGAATTTCGTCATCGGGGGACTGTAGCCTTTCATCATCTAGGTATGTTTTTTCTTCAATAGAAGTGTCTGATTCATCAGCTTCTGATGAAGCTGCATTCACAATTGGTTTTCTTTTTTCCGCGCTTTTTCTGCTAAAAAAGCTGGCAATTTGTTGCCACCTCAGGTAGTCCGACGGTTGGAAGCGTAGATTTCCATCAGTTGCAAGCTCTTTCTGCATGTCTTTTGCCATCTGCTTTGGATCAATCCTATTTCCACCTAAACCTTGTCGAACCTGAAAAGTGAATGCTATCATACATGTGACTGGGTCAAAACTTCAAAGGTGCTTCTCCGGCCAAATTTCGGAGACTTCCCCCCCTGATTAGCCAAAAATACCTTAAATTTTGCAAAATTTTGTCCAATGTTCACAAAAAAGTGCCATTTTTTAAAAAAAATTGCCCAAATTTTGGGGACTCTTTCTCCCCGGCTCGTCGATTTAGGTGGTCCCCCCATACATGTATGAGGAGGGGGGTGGGGGGGACCCACCTAAAATCGAGGACCCGGGGGGGAGGGTACCCAAAATTTGGAAATAATAACACTTTTTGCGTTTTTGGCGAAATTTTTAGAAAATTTTGCAAAATTTAAGGTATTTTTGGCCAATCAGGAAGGGGAGAAGTCTCCGAAATTTGGCCGGAGAGGCTCCCTTAAAATTTTGACCCAGTCACATGTATGATAGCATTCACTTTTCAGGTTCGACAAGGTTTATTTGGAAATAGGATTGATCCAAAGCAGATGGCAAAAGACATGCAGAAAGAGATTACAACTGATGGAAATCTACGCTTCCAACCGTCGGACTACCTGAGGTGGCAACAAATTGCCAGCTTTTTTAGCAGAAAAAGCGCGGAAAAAAAAAACCAATTGTGAATGCAGCTTCAGCAGAAGCTGATGAATCAGACACTTCTATTGAAGAAAAAACATACCTAGATGATGAAACGCTACAGTCCCCCGATGACGAAATTCATGATAATGTCATGAACAGTGACTGCCTTGAGTGGCAAGTTATAGATATTGAGTAAATGTAGGTAGTTGCACAATTATGATGAGACTTAGACTTGATGATTTAGACTTGATTATTGAGGTAAAAATATACAGGTTGTATGCATATAAAGGATCTAAAAATATAAGAAAACAGCACTGTATAATGTCACATGAAAGTTCCGGGTTAGTGCCTTTGATGACAAATTTTGAAAATTTTGCATCAAATATTGGACATTTTGCTCTTATCACAGCACAATGTATACGTACACACTTAGTTTGAAGCAAAAATTTGGGGGGCTTTGACTTTTGTGTAAAGAGTGTGCGCAAAAGTCAAAACTTGAATAACAGGCCACATGGCAACAAGCAGCAATTTTATGCAAAATTTAATGAGTTTTGATCCATGGTCACGACCAGCTAGTCTGGAGTCTGCACCAGTGCCAGTAATTTTGTGCAAATCTTAATCGGTAGACTAAATTAAGTTGGAAGAAATTGCTTCTAAGGAAGTTTAACCTGTCGCTCGCACCAATTTTCAACTAATCCGGAAAGGTTTTCTGGCATTACTAAAGAATTATTGTTAAATTTATGCGACTGTATTATAAATTTGTTTGATAATTAAAAAATCAGAAATAGCTAATTTTTAAATTTATGGGTAGTTTTTTACCTTTGAGAGCAACCAAACTAATAAGTGTTGCAAAATAAAATTATCAAGTTTTTAAAAAAAGAAAGAGATCGAAATGCCGATTCCGAAGCTGTAACAGAACTTACACATACCCTTGTCTCAAGCAAGAAGCACATTCTCATTGAGCGTTAAGTCAGAAATGCGCAAAGAGGAAGTAGCCGTGTATCCACCCCCCTCCCTTCCGCCAGGGTAGTCAACAGTCAACAGCCCTCTCAGACAATAGGCACCCCCCCCTTTAACCCTCACCAGCCTTCTGATGGTCAAAAGAGTGAATCAAAATTGAGTACAAAATCGAGAAGTCATTTTCCGGCTGGGGACAAAAAAGTGCCACAACTAGTTAAGAATCGACCAAAAGCTAATTTTTCTGGCTCTTACTAATTGGTGACGTGCCTTCTGATTTCAGTCTACATAAGCAACGCACACACAATGTATTTTCTGATTTTCTCCCTACCTTAAATGTATACGTGGTCTCATTCAAAAGAGGGGTTGTTGTAAATTTTAGGGGTGGGCTTGTCCTGACGTTTTGAGGTCTTGAACTGACACCAACGCAAATTGTTCAATTTTT
This sequence comes from Trissonchulus sp. WLG1_4, assembly GCA_030248245.1. NCBI lineage: Eukaryota > Metazoa > Nematoda > Enoplea > Enoplida > Ironidae > Trissonchulus > Trissonchulus sp. WLG1_4. The sequence continues at coordinate 59,964 of JASANF010007814.1, forward strand.
GCCTAAAAATGGGAACTTTTTGTAAAATTTGGATCTTTTTAACAATTTTTTTTTGCGTTTTGCTCAGTTTTTACGCATTTTACAGCGATCTGGGTCAATTTTCAAGTTTTCGGGCACCTTTGCGTAGCACCAATGAAGGGGGCTTGTCAAGCTACATAGGTCAATTCTGAAGGGGCCTTGTTTGATAAAGGAATTCAAATTGGGGGGACTTGACCCATGTCCATGCCCCTCATATACATAAGTATTTTGTACCCCCAACCTCAGGGTTTTACCGCCAAACCAGATAATTTTTTAAGATACATCAGAAGGTTTATATTGGCTTAATGAGACATCCTCACATCAAACAAACAGCACACAACACGAGTTCTAATTTAACTGCAACCTACTAAAAAAAATCTTTTTTAAAAAAATAGCATTTCTCACGCTAGTTTTTACCACAAATATCGTATAAAAAATTTTCATGTTTCGTCTTTTGGAAACATCATAAAAAACATCTCCCTTTTTGCACCTACAGTAACCCAAAATATGCTAGCAACAACAAAAAAGCTAGCTGGCTGCTCCGGCCAGCTCACACAAAAACACGATAACTTACGTAGTTACACACAAACACACACACAATTTGTCCAAGGGAATACACGTGAGACGTGTAATTCGCTAGTGCAAATCAAATGTAAGGTCCTGTCGCTACTGTGGTAGCGACAGGAAAAAGTGTTAGGTTTAGCACAGTTGTGATCGAACTACACAAGTCACAGACTAGTCAAATACATTATAACCAACAGTGACATAAACGTGGTCATTGCGGTGAACTATACCGGTTTCATGCATGCAAAGTTTTCGAAAATACAAAACAGCAACACTGCATATTGTCACATGAACGCTGTGGGATACTGCCTTTGACGTTAAATTTCACCGGTTTTGCCCCAAATATTGGACATTTCGCACTCATCGCAGCATAAAGTGTACATATACATTTAATTTAAAGCAAAAATTTGGAGGGCTTTGATTTTTTTCTAAATACTGTGGGCAAAAAGTCAAAACTTGAACAATAGGCAAAATGGCGGAAAGTTGTTGTTTTAGCAGAGGTGTGTTCAAACTACACAAGTTATAATCTAGCCAAATACATAATAATAAGCAGTAATATAGACTTGATTACTGAGGTAAAAATATACAGGTTCTATGCATGTGAAGTTTCTAAAAACATAAGTTGACTGCACTGCATAATGTCACATGAACGCTGCGGGATATTGCCTTTGACGGTGAATTTTACTGGTTTTGCCCCAAATATTGGACATGTTGCATATACCACAATGGAAAACATACATATAGACGTAATTTAAGACAAAATTTTTGGGGGCTTTGATTTTCGTCTACATACCACAGGCTAAAATCCAAATTTTGATCAATTTTTTTGGCAAAAAATTCGTATGTTTGGTTCTAGTACTTGTAGACTAAAGAAGCTAGGGGGAAAATAATTATGCCATTAGAAAGCCATGTATGTGTTATATATGTGCAAAAAATTAACAAGTTTCAGTGATGATTACGTGGAATATGAGCCGTTGAAGACTGTCGGTCAAAAAGTCAAAATTTGAAAAAGTCAAAAAATCGAAAAATGAGCATATCTCAGCACTAGAACATGGTAGAGAGCTCCGGTTTGCTTTAAAAAACTTGTCTCGCACATGTCTAACATAACTGGAAATTAGAAAGAAATCGGAGACAAAAGTGCAAATTTGTCCACTTGGGGGTCGATTTAGCCGATTTTCTCATAAATCGCGTCATATATACATATGTACACATATATGGCAAAATTTTAATAATTACGCTCAATTAAGGTGGTAGTTACGTTTTCGATAGTTTTTATAGCGTGCTATAACTTTTGATTGACTCAATGAATTTAATAGTTGTCTTTTTAACGTTAAAGAACTTGACTGAAACTACATTTATGCACATTATCTAGCTTAGATCTGTAACAAGCTAGTCAGCAGACACTGTTAAAGTAGTCAAATTTTGTGAATTTTTGCATTTTTCATGTTTTGCTTGTAAAATTGACAGTGTATTCAACTATTTCTTATTTGAAAGCTACTTTTGTTTGTGTCAGTAGTCAAATTTTGTGAATTTTTGCATTTTTCATGTTTTGCTTGTAAAATTGACAGTGTAATTCCAACTAATTTCATTATTTACACCAACACAGCCAATAACAGGGTGAATTTTAATGCTAAGTTTGGTGCATTTATATGATGCAGAAAAGAAGTTACGGACCATCAATTTTAAACTTTTTCGAATTTTGAAAATTTACGAATTTTTACATCTAATTTTTTCAATTAATTAATACAAATAAAAAAATTGACACATCAGAAAATGTCTAAAAAACATGTAAAATAACGCATGAAAAGATTGCAGCATCGAGACTTGAGATTTAGTCCACGGAAACAATTATTACAGATTTCTGTGAATGAAATTGATGTAACGCAAAATTTAAGCAAACAAAACTTTTGAAATTTTAGCATAAAGTAGACACATATGTGTTCCAATTTATCCCAAATTTTGAACAAAATCCTTTTAGTCGTTGTCAAGTTTTGCGGACTTTTGTGTAATGTACTTTAGTTCTAAAAGAAATGTTACATAAATGTGACGTAATCTCAAAAAGTGAAAAGCGAAAAGATAAGTTTTGCCATCTAAATTGAAGATTTTTGACATGCCCGTGCGTCATTTTTTTTTTTTTTCAATAAACGGCCGTTTTGACTAGCTACTACTTTGGCTTAGCTAAACATAAAATTTACGAAAAATTGTCGTAACTGGCCGAAAAAATTTTTTGTGACAATTAAAAATGTTTGTTTCAAGCTATTTTAGCAAGCATTTATCTCATAATAATTTATAGTTTCCTAGATTAATATTGGTAGTATAAATTATTGATTGAAAATTAATCGTAAGTTGTCAATTGTTACTCCTGCAAAACTGTCGAAAACGTTACTACCACCTTAATTCTCTTGCTTTTATTTTAATGAAAATGTTATTGGAATGTGTTTTGTTTTTGATTTTTGTAAGTTTGTAGGAATAGAAAAAGAGGGTTCATCATGCCTCCGCATCTTTACTTCTTTCTCCCAAACATGCATCAAGTGTGACGTTCTAACTCAACTTGATCGTTTTTTTAGTATGTTACGTACCTAGCTGGATATTTAATTTCAATTTAATTGGAGATTTGATCTTGATTAAATTTAGTTTTTATTCACCCTTGCAGAAATCTGATGCATCGTTACACTATGCGCCTTGAAAAATCTACCTATAAGGTTTTCATTTTTTACCTTTTTTTCTACGCATTGTTTTAGTGATATGCTTTGTGGGGTTCACAACAATTATCTAACTGGTAAAAATTTTAGTACGTGATTGTATAAAATATACACTTGAATTTTAATAACAATGTTTTGTTTTGTTTTTTTTGCAAATTTTTATAAAACCATAACCGATAACAATAATTTGCATGCACTACATTGTGATACATTACATTATAGTGCATTTAACAAAATTCTAAAGTTTCGCACAAGTAAATGTTATATTAATCAGGTGTATTATTGATGATTTTGACTTTTCTGCTTGTTTTTTATGTAAATAAATTGCAAAAATATTTGCAAAGCTGACATGCTATGCTAAAAATACCTACATAGCATTGTAAAAATGCACGCTGTTGTGCAGCTAAATTGAAAATGTTAATAAATTAATTAAGCACAACATACAAAACAGTGATGTATTTTCAGTTGCATTGGCTTATCTAATTACCGTGACAGTACAATGGAACGGAAATATAATTTTTGCTCCATGATGAAAATTTCCAAGCTTACCTAAAGCAAACAAATCTGAACAAATTTTTGACACAATGATGTCCCTGTCTTCAATAGCGCTAACCGTTTTGTCTCGGGGTTCAGCAATTTCTGGTCAGACTTTAGTGGAAAGCTACAGCTACAAAAACCACAGAAAGCATGGTTTTTTCCAAATTGAATTCACAGGATTGAATTTCTATGGAAATTGTGTGTCAGCGCGTTTCTACAATTTTGTAACCGCTTTTGTAAAGAACTTTTTAACCACGCTTTGAGTTAGAAGTCGAACACATACAGCTACGCAAAAAACACAAAAATCACTACATTATAGCTCCATTCCCAAAAAAAAAACAAATAAAAATTACGAGTTTTTTAAATCAAAAGCAGTCCTGACTTAATTTGTTCTTATGTATATATGATAAAGCTTTTCGTCTGTGCTATTTGCTTGATATGAAAGTATCACGTTGCCTTCTTTGAATTTAGCTTAGGAGTCTGCTTGTTAAATACACCGAACGGATTTGACTAAAATTTATGTTGAAACAAAGTGGATGTCCCAGTTTCGAAAAAAGAAAGAAAAAATATCCAGAAATCGAAGCCGTGCCGCTGGCGCTGGCGTCAAGATTGCTGAAATACTACACCACAGCCCAAGTTTCGTCACCCACTATTTCTCAGTTGCAGTTGATTGAAACCGTAACACGGGCAATAATGTTATAGTTTGTAAAAGTACAGGCCTTACTGAAAATTGAAAAATCATGACTGGTTTAGACAGGAAATTATATTTATGTTTAAAAACATTATTTTTAACGGCATGATGCTTATTACCTAGGGTTTTATAGCTTGAAATTCAACTAGCATGAATGTTAGTGCAAAGCAAACATGATTAAATAAAATATAGTACTGTTAAACTGCCAATTAAGTAAGTGGTACTATCCAATTAATACAAACTTTTTAACGTTAAAAATGGTGTTTGACCAAATTTATTTGGCAAATAAAACGTTTTAAATGGTAAAAAAACTAAAAAAGTCAAAACGACATGGCTATGGGTTAATTTGCAACCCCGAAAACCCCAAAACACTTTCGTTAGCGCTTGTAGCGCGAATAGCGCTCACAAAAGCTTAATAGCGCTAATGTGAACTTCGACACCAGCTTATAGCCCACATAGCGCAAATCGCTGGAATAGAGCGCCATTATTGAAAATCCGCCTATCGCTTCGGTATTGAAAGCATGGCGTAAGTAGGCGTTTCTATGGCGCTTTATTGTGTCGCTTAGGCGCGTTCGTTATCGAATCAACACGATACTAATCTGGCCAATGGGAAGAGTCGTATTTCCTTTATTCAGAAGCAGTTGCTAAGTTCTTTAGGTTTAAATTTTTACCATACAAAACGTTTTTAAAGCCTAATCAGAGAATTCTTTGAAACAAAACAATACCTTCATCCCATCTCGTTTATTGACAGAAATTCTAAACCGAATACTGAATGTCAGTTGATTAGAGCTAAGCCTGTAACCGCCAGAATTGCCCTTTTGCTAATTTTATTTTAAAAAAAATATAGTTAGCCAATATTACGAGATGCACATCAACTGTTTCATGATCAGCAAGTTAAATATTTTCTTAACAAAATATGAAGGTTTTGCCAAGGTTCTTAAGTCCACCAACTGAAAGTGAATACCCGTAGTGGTAGTTTTTATCAAAAAATAATCATCCTAGCCTTCTTGTTAAAGCAGGGGCTTATATAATTAGCAACTAAGGGTCTTCTTTCAGATTCAAATAATAAAGAATAAGATAAGAATAAATATAAGAATTAAACAACTATCTTTGAAAGCGGCGGATTTACGGTTATTATGAAAATTAGTTGGTTCATTACATTAAGGTATTATTTGCAAAATGAATGGAAATAATAAAAAATACATCTTATTTTACATAGGTGCGACCATCCCTAACTGTTAAATTTGAAAAAAGCAAACACCCAACAAAAATCAACAAGAATAAGCATAATAATAATATCAAGTTCAATAATTTTTAATAAAGATAACTGTTCAAAAAATCACAAGTATTCAAAAGTACAAAAATTCTGAAGTGATTTTTTACGATTGTGTCAATTGTAAATACTATAATTTATATATTATTCATCAATAATCCAGCATATGTATGTATGTACAAGAAAATTTTTTTGTCAAACTGTAGACAGTCATTAAAAAAAATCTATAATAACCAATTACCTGTCTTCCCCTCCGCTTAATATTAGTGGAAAAAAACTTTAAAACAAACATTGGACTGAAAGTCATTTAATATGCTATATTTCTTGTCCTCGCGCTGCAAGAATTGTGCTGAATTTTTACCAGAGGAGACAAAAGTCAGGCTTGTTTGTAATATTCATTCTATATAGATATAAGCAAAAAGTGGAAGGCTAAAAATACATAAGAGCTCTGCTAGCATGTAAATGAACCCAAAGGCTATACAA